>SJYQ01000263.1:247541-260512 GCA_006410935.1 Redunca redunca | reverse complement strand
AAAAAAAAAAAATGCATGAAATGAATGATAAATTAAAACATAGAAGAGTACTAGATCAATATTAAAATTCTGTATCAAAACTATTAAATTTTAAAGACTTAGTAATTATTATTTCATTTAAATTTAAATTCATAGGCCAATACTAAAATTCTGACTGTCTTGGAGTTACTATTAAAACAAAACTCTCCTGTGAAGAGATTGATTTGTACAAATGGACTTCCACTAGCTCTGTATCAATCAAGTTTAATTCTTAAATTTTGTGCAAAATTATTCATGGTTTCATTAGTCTTAACTGTTGAATGTTAAAAATCCTTAATTAATATTCCTAATCAGATAATTTTTGAGAAAGATACTTTAAAATGTCTGCTTTGTATCTGAAATCAAAGATTTCAAATTCTTAAAAGGGCTGTTATAAATTTGTGCCTCAAAAGAGCATGATGTCATAAATATATTTTCCCTTTTCAAAATATCACTTTACCCCATTGGACTTAAAAAATTTTATTGTTACTATTTTTCTTTTCATCACATAATGGTATATAATTTATGATAGAACCAAATGCTAGGTACTTTATTAAGTATGGATATATATTTCACATTTCAGTTATCATGGTAACTTTGAATGTATCATGTGATATCATTTATTATGAATGAAATAGTCTACCTTTATATCACATCTCTTATTTGAAGAAGTATTTTTCTAATGGTGCTGTAAAATATGTAATAGTTCATCAGTGATGACATTTGTAGTATAGCTGTGATAACCAGAGAGGAAAGGAAGAAAAGCATAGAGGAGATATTTCAAAATAAATAGTAAAGTCATTTTGTTCTGTGTGTGATGAGAAGAAAATCAAAAAGGATACCTAAATTTTGCAATGATAGTTATAACCAGTTGCCCATCATGAACTTCTCCAAGTCTCCAAGGCCATCAGATGAGGCTTTCAAATATATTACTCTGTTTTAGAAAGTAAACATTATGTTCTAGTTGAATTACAGAGAAGATAGGCTAAATATGATTAAGAATCTATATCTAAACCTTATACAGATATTTCACAAAATCTCAGCTTTCATCCTAAATGATTAGATTTGAAAATATTAGATTTGAAAGCCTTCATTGACTACATTCATTAATATTTTATGCAATTGTCTTCTGTATTCCTGGTAGAAATTTTACTTAATGTTGATAATGTTAAAAATCTTAAGCCCCCGCCCCATTGTATATTTTCTTTGTCTGTCTAACTGTAGTATTATCCTCCTGCCTGGACAACTATAGAATAGGCCTGTGTCACAGCACATTTTTTGGTTGTGAGCTTCAAGCTGCATTGAAGCCACAGTCTGTCAGTAAGTCCCCCAAAGACACAGGGATTTTATTGATCTGGCTTTCCTTCATGTTATCTTTCAATTCTTCTTTTGACTTGACTTTTAGTGAATCAGTTAAAAGCTTACTGCTGGGGCATGAGAATTCAGTGACAGCTTTCAGTGCTGTACCCCTTATGAAGATATTTGGCTGCATGTAAGATACGGTTTAGTTGTCAGTCCTTAGCACACAGCTGACACCTTAAAATGATCCATAATCTGTTACAGGATTACTCATGTGAGAGCTCCTACATAGACTGTACAGCCTGTTGGAATGTCAGTGTCAATATTTTACTCTGTACATAGGCATCTAACAGTAAGCGGTCTCGTGACAAGGTCTAGATGTGACAGTTTCAGAAAGCAAAACTATTATGAAAAATTGGGCTAAAACAAATGGCATAACCATCTGCAGAGATGCCTTTTCCAAAGACATAGTTTATAAATATGTTGCCTAGAAAACTTGGTGAAATACTTAATACAATCAATTGCAAATCAACTTTCAAATATAGGGGAAGGTGCAATCTAATTATAGTTTGTGTGTTTGAATAAAGATGTACAAATATACTGTTACAGATGTATGATGGGATAAATGAAACTTAATTTTATGTTCAGCAGTCATCACAGGACTGAAAAAGGTCAGTTTTCATTCCAGTCCCAAAGAAGGGCAATGCTAAAGAATATTCAAATTAACATACAGTTGTGCTCATTTCACATGCTAGTAAGGTTATGCTCAAAGTCCTTCAAGCTCAGCAGTATGTGAACGGAGAAATTCCAGATGTACAAGTTGGGTTTCAAAGGAGCAAAGGACCTAGAGATCAAATAGCCAACCTTCCTTGGGTCATGGAGAAAGCAAGGGAGTTCCAGAAAAACATCTGCTTCATTTACTATGTTAAAGCCTTGACTGTGTGGATTACAAAAAACTGTAGAAAATTCTTACAGAGATGGGGAATACCAGACCACCTTACCTGTCTCCTGAGAAACCTGTATGCAGGTCAAGAAGCAACAGTTAGAACTGGACATGAAACAATGGACTGGTTCAAAATTGAGAAAGGAATACAACAAAGTTGTATATTGTCACCCTGCTTATTTAACTTATATACAGGGTACATCATATGAAATGCTGGTCTGGATGAATTGCAAACTAGAATCAAGATTGCCAGGAGAAATATCAGCAGCTTCAGATATGCAGATGATGCCACTCCAATGGCAGAAAGTGAAGAGGAACTAAAGAACCTCTTGATGAGGGTGAAAGAGGAGACTGAAGAAGCTGGCTTAAATTAAATATTTAAAAAAACTAAGACCACGGCATCCAGTCCCATCTTCATGGGAAAAAAAAAAGGGAAAAATGTAAGAGGGTCAGATTTTATTTTCTTGGGCTACAAAATCACTGCATAGTCATGAAATTAAAATACACTTGCTCCTTGGAAGAAAAGCTATGACAAACCTAGACAGCATATTAAAGAGAAGAGTCATCATTTTGCAGACAAAGATGCTTATAGTTAAAGCTATGGCTTTCCATTAGTCATGTGTGGATTTGAGAGCAGGACCATAAAGAAGGCTGAGCATAGAGTTGATGCTTTCAAATTGTGGTGCTAGAGAAAACTCTTCAGAGTGCCTTAGACTGCAAGATGAAACCAATCAATCCTAAAGGAAAGCAACCCTGAATATTCATTGGAAGGACCAATGTTGAGCTGAAGCTCCCATAATGTGACCACCTAATGGGAAGAGCTGACTCACTGGAAAAGACCCTGATTCCAGGAAAGATGAAAGGCAAAAGGAGAAGCGGGTGGCAGAGGATGAGATGGTTAGATTGCATCACCGACTCAGTGGACATGAATTTGAGCAAACTCCTGGAGATAGTTAGTGAAGGACAGGGGAGCCTGTCATGCTGTTTGGGTTGCAAAGAGTCCTACGTGACTTAGCAACTGAACAACAACAAGAAACTTAGGAATAACTTTGGAAAATGTAAACTATTTTCAGAGATTTCAATAGCCAACTCTTTAAGCCAGCATAATAATGTTCTCGATTAGCTCATGTAGTGGTATAGGAATTAAAGTATAACTTAAGAAATGTTGGGTGCATATTACAGGCAATACACAGTCTTTGGTATTATTTAATCATGGCAGGATCTAGAGCTGTTACTAAATCTACCAGATGGCTGAGCCTTCAGAAAACTAATTTTTGGAGGTCCCTGTCTATGTAAACAATTAGATTAAATACTGTTTCACAAAAATTCATAAAATGTGTAAGCTCTAGTGATTTGTCAGTAAAGATTTAAAACAATGGGTAGAGGAGATGTATTTATCACCCAAGCAGTATACATGAAGAGTTTTTCTTAGTGCCCATGCACCATCTCATCTTTATTGTCAACTGTGCCATAATTGGTTAATTTTATATCTTTCACCAAGACATAAAGGAAAAAATGCTGTACACTCATGATGCCATAGTTCTTCAGGACCTAATTATATTTAACAATATAGTTTGCTTGCTATGTAGTTAATGTTACTTATATCATTACTCATTTGTATTTTCCCAAAAGATATGTTCAAATCATGACCCTTGGTATGCCTAACCCCTGGTGAATGGTGACCTTATTTATAATCAAGTTAAAATGAGGTCATATGGGATAAAAGTGAACCCTAATGCAGTGACTTGTTTCTTTGTAAGAAGAAGGAAATTTTGTCACAGATGCAGAAGACACAGGGGAGAAGACCATGTGAAGATGGAGGTCGAGATTATTATTATTATTATTTGCATTCCTTGGTTCCGGGCTTGTATTTATTTATTTATTTGGATTTATTTATTTATTTTTTACTTTACAATATTGTATTGTATTATGTTTTGTATGTCTACAAACCAAGAAACTCCAAGAATTCCCAGCAACCACCAAAACCTAGGAGAGAAGCATAGAACTTTTTCCCTCAGAGCCTTCAGAAGGAATCAACTCTATCAAAGCTTTTATTTTGAACTTCTGGCCTCCAGAAATGTGAAAAACTAGATTTATATTGTTTTAAGCCACTCAGTTTATGGTAATTTGTTATGGCAGCCCTAGAAAGCTAATACACTGGTGATGCTGCCTCATCTAACATGTCACCCAAGAAATAATGAGTTTCAATGGCTCTCTCCAAGATTGCTACTTTGATTCATTGATGGTGACTACAAATGTAAGTCTTACTCAGAATGTGCAGGGAACAGTGGGTGATAATTCATTGTGGACCCCTACGCCACCCTCTCAGTCCATCAGCTCGTAGACAACACAGATGAGACCTACTGCATTGATAATGAGCCACTGTATGACATCTGCTTCAGAACCCTAAAGCTGACCACCCCCACCTACAGTGACCTGAACCACCTGGTGTCGGCCACCAGGAGTGGGGTCACCACCTGCCTGCGCTTCCCAGGCCAGCTCAATGGTGACCTGCAGAAGCTGGCTGTCAACATGGTCCCCTCCCCCCGCCTTCACTTTTTCATGCTCGGCTTTGCCCTGCTAATGAGCTGGGGCAGCCAGCAGTACCTGGCGCTGATGGTGCCCGAGCTCACCCAGCAGATGTTCGACGCCAAGAACATGTTGGCCGCCTGCAACCCGCACCACGGCCGCTGCCTGACCATGGCCGCTGTCTTCCGCCGCATGTCCATGAAGGAGGTGGACGAGCAGATGCTTAACGTGCAGAACAAGAACAGCAGCTACTTCGTGGAGTGGATCCCCAACAACGTGAAGACGGCCGTGTGCGACATCCCGCCCCGCGGCCTGAAGATGTCGGCCACCTTCATCGGTAACAGCACGGCCATCCAGGAACTGTTCAAGAGCGTTTCGGAGCAGTTCACGGCCATGTCCCGGCACAAGGCTTTCCTGTACTGGTACACGGGCGAGGGCATGGACAAGATGGAGTTCACCAAGGCCGAGAGCAACATGAACGACCTGGTGTCCGAGCACCAGCAGTACTAGGATGCCACGGCCGAGGAGGAGGGCGAGTTTGAGGAGGAGGTGGCCTAGAGCGCGGGAGCCGGAAGGCTGAGGCCGTGGGAACTCTTTATTCACTCACAGCCCTCTCTGATAGTCTCTCACTGTGTGTGTGTTCTTTCCTGTCTTGACATCACGTGCTGTACAGCCACCACCATTAAAGCGTTTCCATAGTGAAAATAAAAAACCAAACAAACCATTAAATTTGGACATATTAAAGTTACCATTTGGAATTTAATAGCATAAATGTAGAACAGCACAATGTCTTCTCTTGAACTCTTTAGATCATAATCACTACATTCTTATAATGTGATCCTTTGCAATATTGATGGCACTCCTGCTTATTTAGTGAGGAATATAGGTACAGAACCTGTGCAAGAAGTATGAAGAGACATCTAAATTCCAAAAGGAATGTTTCTCTTTGAGCATGGCTCAAGACTAACCCAGGAGAGCACAATATCATGACTTTGTTTGGAGCCCAATCAAGGACATCATTTGGAAAGAATTTGATATTGCAGACCAAAACCCTCAAAATCTCTTACAGGAGATACACAGTTACCTCTTGGTGAATGGAACTTGTAGCACAGAAATCTGCAGGAGTTATGGGGTGAATACACTGAGTACCAACAATAGAAGTTGCAGAAGGTGAAAATGATAGTCAATCAGTCATGTCTGACTCTTTAGATCCCATAGACTATAGCCTCCTAGGCTCCTCTATCCATGGAATTCTCCAGACACAAATACTGGAGTGGGTTGCCATGCGGTTCTCCAGGGGATCTTCCCAATCCAGGGATCAAACCCAGGTCTCCTGCCTTACAGGCAGATTCTTTACCACCTGAGCCACAAGGATGTATTTATCCCCAGGTGCTGTAAACTGAAAGGGGCCCATATCTTTGGCCAAAAGATGGGCAAGGGGCTTAGGCCTCCAAGTTCTAAGGGAAGTACTGAAAGAAATATTGTAGGAAATGATATGTTTATTGTGAATATTACCGAGCATCCATATACCCTCTTCGTCATCCTAACATGTAACTTGAAGCTCAACCTTGAAGAAAACAATTTATGAAAAAGTTGACAATTTGGGAAACAGAAAAGAAAGATACAAAGAACTTGACTTTTAAATAATGAAGTTGGACTTATGAATGAATCCATGTGAAGCCAATACTAGCTCTGGATTTCCATCTCCCTAATTACTCTGAGTAAGACTTGGGTGGTACACGGTTATCTAATTGATAATACCGTGGATTTGGAGAAGGGTAACATTAGGGGCAAGGAAACCAGTTAAAAGACCATTGCTATTATTTGGATTAAGGGTTTGGACTACATGATGAAAACTATGATATTGGAGAAATTAAATTAAACCTAATATATTATTAAAAACTTAATACCTCAATCTATAATCTGTTACAGGATTACTCAACCTAGAGCTCCTACGTGGACTATACAGCCTATTGGAGTGTCAGTATCAGTAGTATCCTTTATATATAGGTATTTAATGATAGGCAGTCTTGCATTTTAAGGGACAAGGTCTAGAAAATGACATTTTCAGAGAACAAAACTATTAGACTGAACAAATAGTATAGCCACCTACCAGTGAAAACAATAGTACCTTCATTTGTTGTGTCAGTCACTGTGTTAGACACTTCTGTAATTGTATCTAAATTCTTACTCTCTCAGCAGGCATTATTCTCATTTTATAGGTAAGGAATCTGAAACTCACTGAGTTTGAACAAGTTGCAAAAATCATGTGCCTTATAACTGAAATCACTCAAATTTCATCCCCAAACTGTTTGGTTTCTAAAAACTGTGGTCTTTCCATCATATTAAGTATATATTTTACATCATCATATTTTCATAACCAGACTCATAATACACAGCACACATCACCAGAGCACTAGTTGACAACAAGGGCATAAACTTAATTATTATCTATCTATTCTTTGCTTAATCGTTTCTACTCTGAAACAAATCTTGCTAGGTCAGAAAAGAGCCAATGTAAACATCCAGTGCCTTCAAATTCAAACTTAAAATCCCATCTATTAAAATACAGATTTCCTGAATTACATAGAAATTAGGAGGTGAAGTAATTGAACTCCACATTATCTAAAATTTACCCTGAATTTACAAAATTTATCAGTTTTGGAAGCTTTTAGTAGAACTCTGCTTCTGTGTGTGTGTGTGTGTGTGTGTGTGTGTGTGTGTGTGTGTGTGTGAAGCAGAGAAACAGAGAGAAATAAAGAGACAGAGACGGAGGCTGACCTAAGCAAAGAGTTATTTTATGCAGCAAACAGCTATCATATGGGCTATGCTTTATTGGCTTCTTGATATTCTTACAGTGGATGCTGAGTCACTCATATTTTATCAGTCCTGGAGTCACTGACAGTACTCTTTTCACTTTAACAGATGGCATTGCCTTTTGTGTCCTGGGACACAAGACTCAAGACTCAAGGGTTAAAGATGTTACTTTAGGACCTTAATCCACTCCACACACCCCTAAGTTTCTCCAGATTCAGAAAGAGTTGTTTGGTCTCTAAGAACTTTCACATATGATTTTGTAGAAACAACCCCTCCAGAGATCACTCGGTTTTCTGCTCTTTGTCTAGAGCAAACATTTTTTTGTAATGAAACAAGTGTTAAATATTTTTGGTTTTATGAGCCAGATGTTCTCTGTCATGACTATCCAACTCTGCCATTATAATGTGAAAGCAGCCATATGTAATATGAACGGCATGGCTATATTCTACTAAAACTTTATTTACAAAAACAGGTGGCTGATGCAGTTGGTCCATGGGTTGTAGTTTGCTAACCCCTGATATAGGGTGCCTCTATGTTATTTGTCTTCTTTTACCATAAGTATATTCAGTTTTGGACTATCTTGAATAAAATTTCACTATATAAAAGAATCAGCAAATCAAATTATCCTGAAATAAAATTTTGGGAAAAATTATTCTGAAATATATGTATTATTTTGTTTATCAATTTTTCAAACAGAATTTCAAATCTTTATTGTCTGTCTCAGCATATTTCTTCTCTATACATGCACACACCCCAGTCTGATATTAATTACCTCCTCAACAGTCTAGTTGTACAACCATCCCACAGTGATATAGTGTTCATTTTATTACTCTACCTCCTTTTTTTCTACAATCTCTACTTCTTGAAATTCTCACCTAGACATTACCTGCCTAAATGATGGTCATATTTCAATGTGTAGAGCTAGAATGAACATGAATTTTTGTTTGCCTGAGTACTCTAATTGTTGGCAATATTTATCTAATTTAACTAATAACTTATGGCATTAATTGTCATGACCAATTATTCCGTCTGTGTGTATGTATGTGTATGAGTGGGTGGGTATGACTATGTGGGGGTGTGTTTTAATGCTGCTCTAGAATCTGGGTCAGAGAAGGCAATGGCACCCCACTCCAGTACTCTTGCCTGGAAAATCCCATGGACGGAGGAGCCTGGAGGGCTGCAGTCCATGGGGTCGTAAAGAGTTGGACACGACTGAGTGAATTCACTTTCGCTTTTCACTTTCATGCATCGGAGAAGGAAATGGCAACCCACTCCAGTGTTCTTGCCTGGAGAATCCCAGGGACAGAGGAGCCTGGTGGGCTGCTGTCTATGGGGTCTCACAGAGTCAGACACGACTGAAGTGACTTGGCAGCAGCAGCAGCAGCAGCAGGACCTGGATATTACTAGTTTGCATTCTAGTAGGCAAGACAGTCATTTGAGTAGCTGTTGCCATGTATTTTGCTTGCATTAAGCAATATTATGTGTTATATTATTCTTTCTCATTAAAATTGTGATATAAATGAAGACAGAAAACTGTTCTATGTTTTGTATATACCTCACATAATAACTAGATAAGCAGATGTGTTTTTATTGCCTGAATTCAAAAACAAAATAGTAAATTAAATCAAAAAGTGAAGTTTCTGTTTTAAATTACAAGTATTATAAAAATTTAATATAAGTTGCCACATTTTCCAGCTTTTGTATTTGTAAGGGCGCCATGGGTTTTACAACTGCAGGTTAATTCTTAAGTTCCTTCTAAAGTTAGAGTTTCAGTTAAGAGTAAACCACGTTTTGACCTGACATAAGGGAGCAGCAACGCAGGTTGAGTGAAAGGTCAGGAAGCTTAGGAGAGAAAAGATACTTGGGCTTACTTGTAAACAGACTGCAGCTCTCTCTTTTAAATGTTTTATTGTCTAATAGGGGGGAAAAGTCTTTTCTCCATGAAGCTACTGTTAATTCAGGGGAAAAAGGAAGAAAGAGATAGGTGAAGAATGGTATCAGAAAGCATTTTTCTTGGTTTCTTTCTTCCATACCCATGACAAACATGTGTATTCAGGGAAAAATATGCAACCACAGGCCTGGTGTGTGTCACTTATAAAAGGATTCAGTATCTTTTCTTTAAACATCAGTTACTTAATTGAGAAATTAAAATTTTTATTCCTGAATCAAGTGACAAGATGTGTCAGAATTATATATGAGTCAGAAATGGCATAATTCTAAGTCACTTGAATTGAATATTGTTAAAAGATATATTTCTCACCAGTCTTACAATTACTTACAAGTAAGCAATCTGCCTAATTTTCTTTTAACATAACTATGATGGCAGAGGCCCAATATTTAATTTAGAGCTAACTCCTATCAACTAATGCTTCAATTTGACACCTTGTTGCTATATACTAACAGGGATGAGATTTTGTAAAGGTTTTGGCAGAGATCCAGTCATCACAGCTGCTCTTGTATGATCGCTGCTTGAGAAAACAGTTTTTCCCACCTCTAAATACCCTATTTTCAAATGTAATTTTGCTGTGAGAACTTCTTTTATCCTTTTTTATACATAAATCCTTCCCCTTAAGAAATACCCTAACATTGGCTACTAACTGCTATTACTAACAACTATTACTCATCTGTGATATCATTGTAAAGTAAGTCACTAGAAACCATCCAACCAAATATCACAAGGAGGGTAGTATTTTATTGTTAGAAGGTTAAGGTAGAAAAGCTTCTAGGCAAAAGAAACAACACATATCATGGGTATATCATAAAATTATTAAACTGCTAAAGACATTAAACTCATGTCTTTATAGCATTTTTTTTTATTCTTATAGACAAGGTGAAGATATAGGGAGATATCCAGATTCAGATTCCCAATTCCAGATATTGAGAGTATTTAGAAAGCACTACACATAGAATAGATTCTAAGGTCCTGCAGTGAAAGCATGAACAAAATGAGTTTCTTTTGGCATGTTACTTACAGACATTAGAATAAATTTTAGCTCTAAGTTTGGCATTATACAACTAGCTTAAATACAGCTTTTTGTTAATATAATATTGATATGTAGTTATTTTGATTGGTATTTATTGGATTGTAATTATGTAAACTCTAAACTTCAGGAAAACTCTGAGCTTTGAAATGTACTTGATTAAATTTTGTATTCTGAGCCTACTAAGTTCACCTCTGAATGACATGCCAAAGTGCTCACAACCAGAATATTATAATAGACTTGCAAATATGGCACTCACACCAAAATTTCTCATTTGATCCATTATATCTTGTTTGCCTTGGACTATACTAATTTTGAGTATGAATTAGCTCTTTCCCTTCTGCTCAGGCAATCTTACTGGCATATCCGTTGTCTTCCTTGCAGTCTTTCAACTTTTCATTTTGTTCCCTCAAATTTGAATGATGTCTAATTTAACTTGTCCTTGGTATTCATTGGCTGTTAAACTGAGAGCAAATACCACTTGACACAGAATCACTACCAGCAGCTATCACAGAAATCTACATCTGCTGCTGCTGCTGCTGCTGCTGCTAAGTCGCTTCAGTCGTGCCTGACTCTGTGCGACCCCATAGACAGCAGCCCACCAGGCTCCGCTGTCCCTGGGATTCTCCAGGCAAGAATACTGCAGTGGGTTGCCATTTCCTTCTCCAATGCATGAAAGTGAAAAGTGAAAGTGAAGTCACTCAGTCATGTCCAATTCTTTGCGACCCCATGGACTGCAGCCTACCAGGCTCCTCCATCCATGGGAAGTCTATGTCAGAACCCAACAAATGTGTGGTTTTGAGATGTAATATTATTAATTGTACAATAACACATAATTAAGAGTCAATTTAGATGGTGCATAATTTTTTAAAATTGTGCCTTCAATGGCAGAATCGTTCTATCTTGCCTTCCCTGTAATATTTTCCTTCTCTACTGATTCAATTTATATACTTAATTAAACAAACATGTGTCCCAACTTTGATCCATTTTATAGTTGGATATCTATAAACAATTTTATATATAGTGCTGCTAAAGAATACCTTTGTTTCCTTATTGATTATATCAAAGCCCAAACATAAAGGATTTTTGAACAGAGCTGGCTTCATAAGTATAACCCCATATGCTTATAAAGGGTCTTATACTCAGAAGTATCCACACTTGGTATGGTTCTCTACCTCTTTGTCTTGAAATTCTTAAGAATTTTGAAACAATTTAAGTTTTACTATGCTTGACAAATTATCAGCCAGCTTGCTTTTGAAATTTGGCAAAGGTGGTAGTAAACCTAGCCATAGGTGATTTTTGATATTTATTAGGCGATGAGAACTCCCAGGATATAGGAAAATCTTTAATTCAAAAGATATTGTGTGGACTACTTGGCTGGCACTGTTGTTCTAGAAGTTAGTGCAACAAATGGACAAAAAATCTTTTCATTATAAAGTTTATGTACCAGGAAGAGAGACATAATAAATAAACAGAAAGGCTACTACATTGTATGCCAGATTTAAGAACTGGAGAGGAAACTAAGGTATTATAAGACAAATGAAGAAAAAGAGAGACAGACAGGCAGACATTACCACCAGGACAGAGATGGGATGAAATTTAGCATCATCTCTCTTTTTACTGAAATTGTCTTTGCCTTAGGAAAAACTGCATATCTGAGGTTATTGATATTTCTCCTGACAATCTTGATTCCAGCTTGTGCTTCTTCCAGCTCAGTGTTAAAAATCATGGCATCCGGTCCCATCACTTCATGGGAAATAGATAAACGGTAGAAACAGTGTCAGACTTTATTTTTTGGGGCTCCAAAATCACTGCAGATGGTGACTGCAGCCATGAAATTAAAAGACGCTTACTCCTTGGAAGAAAAGTTATGACCAACCTAGATAGTATATTCAAAAGCAGAGACATTACTTTGCCTACTAAGGTCCGTCTAGTCAAGGCTATGGTTTTCCCAGTGGTCATGTATGGATGTGAGAGTTGGACTGTGAAGAAGGCTGAGCGCCGAAGAATTGATGCGTTTGAACTGTGGTGTTGGAGAAGACTCTTGAGAGTCCCTTGGACTGCAAGGAGATCCAACCAGTCCATTATGAAGGAGATCAATCCTGGGATTTCTTTGGAAAGAATGATGCTGAAGCTGAAACTCCAGTACTTTGGACACCTGATGCAAAGAGCTGACTTATTGGAAAAGACTCTGATGCTGGGAGAGATTGGGGGCAGGAGGAGAAGGGGACGACTGAGGATGAGATGGCTGGATGGCATCACATACTCGATGGACAAGAGTCTGAGTGAACTTCGGGAGATGGTGATGAACAGGGAGGCCTGGCGTGCTGTGATTCATGGGGTCGCAAAGGATCGGACACGACTGAGTGACTGAACTGAACTGA
>SJYQ01000263.1:234205-246983 GCA_006410935.1 Redunca redunca | reverse complement strand
TGGGAATACCAGACCACCTGACCTGCCTCTTGAGAAACCTATATGCAGGTCAGGAAGCAACAGTTAGAACTGGACATGGAGCAACAGACTGGTTCCAAATAGGAAAAGGAGTATGTCAAGGCTATATATATATGGTCACCCTGCTTATTTAACTTATATGTAGAGTACATAATGAGAAACGCTGGGCTAGAAGAAGCACAAGCTGGAATCAAGATTGCCGGGAGAAATATCAATAACCTCAGATATGCAGATGACACCACCCTATGGCAGAAAGTGAAGAGGAACTAAAAAGCCTCTTGATGAAAGTGAAAGAGGAGAGTGAAAAGTTGGCTTAAAGCTCAACATTCAGAAAACTAAGATCATGGCATCTGGTCCCATCACTTCATGGCAAATAGATGGGAAACAGTAGAAACAGTGTCAGACTTGATTTTGGGGGCCTCCAAAATCACTGCAGATGGTGACTGCAGCCTTGAAATTAAAAGACACTTACTCCTTGGAAGGAAAGTTATGACCGAATAGATAGCATATTTAAAAGCAGAGACATTACTTTCCCAACAAAGGTCCATCTAGTCATGGCTACGGTTTTTCCAGTAGTCATGTATAGATGTGAGAGTTGGACTGTGAAGAAAGCTGAGCACCAAAGAATTGATGCTTTTGAACTGTGGTGTTGGAGAAGACTCTTGAGAGTCCCTTGGACTGCAAGGAGATACAACCAGTCTATCCTAAAGGAGATCAGTCCTAGATGTTAATTGGAAAGACTGATGCTGAAGCTGAAACTCCAATACTTTGGCCACCTCATGCGAAGAGTTGACTCATCGGAAAAGACCCTGATGCTGGGACGGATTGTGGGCCGGAGGAAAAGGGGACAACAGAGGATGAAATGGCTGGATGGCATCACCGACTCAAATAGACATGAGTTTGGGTAAACTCCAGGAGTTGGTGATGGATCGGGAGGCCTGCCTGGCGTGCTGCGATTCATGGGGTCACAAAGAGTCGGACATGACTGAGCGACTGAACTGAACTGAATTGAACAATCTCTCTATTATGAATTTGATTTTGTTAGTATAATCATGAGGTTGGTGACCTTTTCTTAGTGCAACCACTGAAAATCTTGATAACTTATACATGTCTTTTTCTTTTTAACACTTCATTAGATCTCCCAATTAAAGGATTTGGCACTACCATCAGCTTTTGAAATTTTCTATGCCAGCCTTCCACTGCATTGTTCATCCTGTGGTTGCTGTTCAGTTGCTGATGTGTGAACATTCCAAGTTTCTTGTGGAAATCGTGGCCCTTCTAGTTATTTGCCTCTGTCATGCCTTTCAGGGACATATACTCTCTCCACTTAATCCATTTGGTCATCTAAATTTTTTTTTTGCACTCTCCACAATGAAGAAGGAAATGGCAACCCACTCCAGTAATCTTGTCTGGAGAATTCCATGAACAGAGGAGCCTGGCAGGCTGCAGTCCATGGGGTTGCAAAGAGTCAGGCATGACTGAGCAACTATCACTCACTCACAATGTACTCAAAAGTTTCATTCACATCTTCCAAAAGCATATATGAAAGTCCAAAAACATGAATACATGCTTAGAGGTGTTACTTGTTGTATACTTTCATGTTAAAGCCAACAAAAATAATTTTTGCCACAGTGATTATGAAAAGTGAAACAAGGATTCTTTTACTTGTGCCTTTGGTTAAGAGTAGTTGAATCACACACATATTTGTAATCTCAAAATCCATCACACACAGTGAAAGGTTATAATGTTGAAAAGTTTTTCCCATGCAAATGCAAGTACATATATATATATATTTTTCATCTTTCCATTATTATGCAAAATCAATACTACTGTGTAACTCAGTACTGTGCACAGTAAATATCTGAGTGAACAGTGTTGATGCCATCTTGAAGTTGCCATTACTGAGCAGTGTAGTCAGTTCAGTTCAGTTCAGTTGCTCAGTCATGTCTGACTCTTTGTGACCCCAAGGACTGCAGCATGCCAGGCCTCCCTATCCATTACCAACTCTCAGAGCTTTCTCGGACTCATGTCCATTGAGTCAGTGATTCCACCCAACCATCTCATCGTCTGTCATCCATGTTTCCTCCTGCCTTCAATCTTTCCCAGCATCAGGGTCTTTTCCAGTGAGTCAGTTCTTCTCATCAGGTGGCCAAAGTATTGGAGTTTCAGCTTCAGCATCAGTCCGTCCAGTGAATGTTCAGGACTGATTAGATTCCAACACCAACATTGTGCTGATATTTTCCTGTCACATCTTGAATGACTGGACTGTTACCATAATCCTGACTAGGTATACATCTGGCATTATAAGTTTTTCTCTCTTTACAGTGCTGGTACCTTTTACTTCTATTTTTGTTAAAGGAACAGAAATGGTAACAAAACCATTATAACGTAACATTTTTTGTGAGTATACCTTTTCTGCCATTCATATTGACATTGCTAAGCAATAAAATAAGTGCTTTTTTTTTTTTCTTTTGTAGACATCTGACCAGTGGTTTTTGATTTACTGGTAGGGGAAACCTTATTAATGTCTTATGGACTGGACATCGTATTTGGCCAGGCTGACTCAGCCAGTTGGGAGACCCCAGCTAAAGATTTGGTGGTTTATGTTGATTAGCAGGTAAGTGTGGGAGTCACACCCACTAAAGCCTCTCTATGCTTCTTGAAGTCTACCTCAGTTGTACTTTTGTAGGACATCAATTCAAGGGAAAAATCACCCATTGGCTCTGAGCAATAGAATAGTTGGTTGGGCATTAATTAGATGTGTGATATCACCCCACGGTCGATATTACAGTGACAAGTGAGATACTTTATAAAGTGTTCACATAAACTCATTTGCCACCTGTTTTACACTGTCTTGACCAAACTCCTGCTTACAAACTCCACTCTTATTTAATGACCAGCCTCATCCAACAAAATGCCCAATGATATATTAATGCACCATGCATCACAAGATCCCATCCTTGACTTGATATATTCTATGCATTTCTCCAATTGTAAGACCAACTGTAAGACTCTTCCTTGGTACCCATAATTAATATAACTCACACTCTTTTGCAAGATTTGAACCCTTACCCGTCTACCTAACTGCATATGCCATTACTAGGTAGGCCACTCAGGCAAGAAGGGTTATTATAAATTGTCAATACAACCACAACATAGTTATTGGACCAATATAATATGATACTATTTATGTATTAGTCTCTTAAACCAAAGTATAAATAAATGTTTTGGGCATTTAGGAACCCAGGGACATTTTCTAAGCATGGGCATTTTGACAGGACAAAATATCAAGGGACATTTGTTATGGAACAAATATGCTTATGGATGTTTTGATAGGATCAGATTTCAAGGACCTTTTGGCTTGGACCAAATATCTTAATGGACTCGCAGGACCAAATGTGTGCTAGTCCGTATTTTATGATTTGTATGTTGTACTTCTAAGTAGCATATGTTTTTCACTTGGACAGATGCAATATGTATATGCTAACTTAATGTACAAGTCATAAAATTGGGCCTTGATGGGAGAACACAGATGTCATGTATAACATTCTGTCCATGATACCTTCAAATTATCATAGCATCTGTACCATCATGACCTAAAGTCTCTTCAGATACATAACAAATGGAATTTCATACCTTCCTACAATCCATGCAAATCATATATCACCACAGTTCTTTAAGAGCTCTTTATATAAACCCAGGAAACCAAATTAACTTTGATAAGTCAGTGGGTCAGCTGATAAACATGTGGCTCTTCAAAAGACTGATCTACCTTATTTATATCAAACATCTGTGTGTATCCAACCTTAGCATTCTTAAGCTTATGTGTCTGCTCAGTCACTCAGTCTTGTCTGATTCTTTGCCATCCCTTGGACTGTAGCCCACCAGTCTCTCTGTCCATGGAATTTTGCAGACAAGAATACTGGAGTAGGTTGCTGTTTCCCACTCCAGGGGATCTTCCTGACCCAGGGATTGAAACTGCATCCCCTGCATCTCATGCATTGGCAAGCAGATTCTTTACCTCTAAGCTAGCTGGGAAGTCCTCCTTAATATTTATAGGCAGAATTAAATTTAATAGAACTATATATCACCAGTCACTGGTTGAATTGTGTAAATTACTCTATATATCACCAATCACTGGTTGAACTCGGTAAAGATAAATCTGTTCATATTAGCAGTGTCATCAAAAGTGGGCATCATTACTTAAATAGTGACATTATTCACCAAACCCTATTGATTTTGGCTGGAGATTCTAGAATTATCATAGTGTATAAAGCAGATACAACCACCTCTATGTACTCAGTTCAGTTCATGTCCGACTCTTTGCAACCCATGGACAGCAGCACACGAGGCTTTCCTGTCCATTACCAACTCCCGAAACTTGCTCAAACTCACGTCCAGCAAGTCGGTGATGCCATCCAATCATGTCATCCTCTGTCATCCCCTACTTCTCATGCCTTCAATCTTTCCAAGCATCAGGGTCTTTTCCAGAGACTCAGTTCTTTGCATCAGGTGGCCAAAGTATTGGAGTTTTAGCTTCAGCATCAGTCTTTCCAATGAATATTCAGGACTGATTTCCTTTAGGATGGACTGGTTGGATCTCCGTGCAGTCCAAGGGACTCTCAAGTCTTCTCCAACACCACAGTTCAAAAGCACCAATTCTTCAGCACTCAGCTTTCTTTATAGTTCAACTCTCACATCCATACATGACTATTAGAAAAACCATAACTTTGACTAGATGGACCTTTGTTGATAAAGTAATGTCTTTGCTTTTTAATGTGCTTTCTAGGTTGGTCATAGCTTTTCTTCCAAGGAGCAATCTTCTTTTAATTTCATGGCTGCAGTCACCATCTGCAGTGATTCTGGAGCCCCCCAAAATAAAGTCTCTCCCTATTTCCCTTGTTTCCCCATCTATGGGGACCAGATGCCATGATCCTAGTTTTCTGAATGTTGAGTTTTAAGCCAACTTTTCACTCTCCTCTTTCACTTTCATCAAGAGGCTCTTTAGTTCTTCAATTTCTGCCATAAGGGTGATGTCATCTGCATATCTGAGGTTATTGATATTTCTCCTGGCAATCTTGATTCCATCTTGAGTTCATCCAGTCCGGCATTTTGGATGATGTACTCTGTATATAAGTTAAATAGCAGGGTGGCAATATACAACCTTGTACAACAATATACAACATATAGAATATACAATCTCTATGCACTACCAAGTTTTAAAATATACTACCTACCAAGTTTTAAAATGTGGATTATATATCTTCATCTGTGCATTTAATTTTGTTTACTTTTCCTAGATCACAGTCCATTTCTTTTGTTCCTTGTATTAAAAAATGTATTTTTTATTTTAAAATCTTTACTATGCTTTGAATTATTTTAACATCTTTTCAATAGGATTTGAAGTAAAGTACATCAATTTGCATTTTTGTTTATTCTAGATAAGTTATGCTCCTGTTAGATAAGTAGTTTCCAAGATGTGCTTTTCCTACCATCTGTTCCAATAACTGGGGGGGAATGTTTAATGGCTAATGATGTACATGTGCTAGTATCTCTTTAAGATACTCTATCATTTTGATGGGCTCAGTGGTGCTTACATAATCATCTAGCAACTGAAATTTAATTTTGAAATCTAAGAGTGATAGGGACAAAATCTGCAAAGCTTGAAGAAATATTTTGGGCTTGAATTGCACACATTATTCCAAATTATCTGTCTATTTTTTAAAAAATTTCACTTGATACCAGTTGTATAATTTAGTAGACTAAAATTGAGATTATCTTCTTGAAAAGAGAGTTATGTTAATGCATTTGTAGGTCATATATTATGTTCAGAGTATTTGAGCAACTTCTATAAGTCTATAACACCTCTTGTGGAAGAAATCAGAACATATTACATATGTTGTTTACATTGCAGTCCTCAAACATCTTGAACCCCTAAACCAATAAAAATGTTGGATAGTTTATTATTACCATTAGGAATGTAAAATAATTTTTATTAAAAATTGGATCATCTAGTTAAAATGAATATTCCAAGGTAAATTTAANCGGGTTTCCTGCAACTATAAATATGAAGGATAAAATACTATTTTTCTTTGTTTTTTGTCTATATATTTAAAATTTTAAAACGATATTAGCAAACAAAAACCTAATGAGATTGTTGTTGTTCGGTTGCTCAGTTGTGTCCTGACTCTATGCAACCCCATGGACTGCAGCATGTCAGGCTTCCCTGTCTTTCACTATCTCTCTGAGTTTTCTGAAACTCATGTCCATTGAGTCAGTGATGCCATACAACCATCTCATCCTCCATCTCCCCCTTCTCCTCCTGCCCTCAATTTTTCCCAGCATCAAGGTCTTTCCCTATGAATCAGCTATTCGCATCAGCTGGCCAAAGTATTGGAGCTTCAGCTTCAGCATCAGTCCTTCCAATGAATATTCAGGGTTGATTTCTTTAAGACTGACTGGCTGTCCAAGGGATTCTCAAGAGTCTTCTGCAAAACTTGAACACCACAATTCAAAAGCATTAATTCTTTTGTGCTCAGACTTCTTTATGGTCCAACTCTCACATCCATACATGACTACTGGGAAAACCATAGCTTTGACTATATGGACTTTTGTCAGCAAAGTAATGTCTCTGCTTTTTAATACACTCTTTAGGTTGGCCATAGCTAATTTTCCAAGGAACAAGTGTCTTTTGATTTCATGGCTGCAGTCATTGTCCACATTGATTTTGGAGCCCAAGAAAATGAAAATGAAATATGACACTCTTTCTACATTTTCCCCACCTTTTGCTATGAATGCATAGGACTAGATGCCATGAAGCTTCGTTCTTTGAATGTTGAGTTTTAAGCCAGTTTTTCTACTCTCCTCTTACACTTTCATTAAGAGGCTCTTTAGTTCCTCTTCACATTCTGTCATTAAAGTGGTATCATCTGCATATCTGAGGTTATTGATATTTTTCCTGGCAAACTTGATTACAGCTTGTGCTTCATCCAGCTTGGCATTTTGCATGATGTACTCTGCATATAAGTTAGATAAGCAAGGTGACAATATACAGCCTTGATGTTCTCCTTTCCCAGTTTTGAACCAGTCCATGGCTCCATGCCCAATTCTAGCCATTGCTTCTTGTCTTGCATACAGGTTTCTTAGGAATCAGGTAATGTGGCCTGGAATTCTCATCTCTTTAAGAATTTTCCACAGTTTTTTTGTGATCCACACAGTCAAAATCTTTAGCATAGCCAATGAAGTGGAAGTAGATTTTATTTATTATTATTAGTTTTTAGAATGTCTTGCTTTTCCTATGATCCAGCAAGTGTTTGCACTTTGATCTCTGGTTCCTCTGCCTTTTCTAAATCCAGCTTGAGCATCTGGAAGTTCTCAATTCACATACTGCTGAAGTTTTACTTTGAGGATTTTTAGCATAATTTTGCTGACATGTGAAATGAGTGCAATTGTACAGTTTTGAACTTTCTTTGGCATTGCTTTTCTTTGGGATTGGAAGTAAAAGTGATCTTTTCCAGTCCTGTGGCCACTGCTGAGTTTACAAATTTGCTGGCATAATGAGTGCAGCACTTTAACAACATCATCTTTTAGGATTTGAACTAGTTTCGCTGAAATTCCATTACCTCTATTAGCTTTGTTCACAGTAATGCTTCCTAAGACCCATTTGACTTAGCACTCTAGGATATCTGACTCTAGGTGACTGACTGCACCATCATGGTTTTCTGGGTCATTAAGAGCTTTTTTGCACAGTTCTTCTGTGTATTCTTGTCACCTTTTCTTAATCTCTTCTGCTTCTGTTATATTCTTTCCATTTTTATCCTTTATTGTGCCTATCTTTACATGAAATGTTCCCAATAAAATGGGAGAGAGAAAATGATAAAATATTTGCAACATTTATGAAGTCATTGAAAATATAATTTTTCCTGTCCAGGTATTCCATAACTTAGACATAAACAGCCTGCCTATTCCATTCATATTTGAAAGAAAAGTTAGGAACTAGGTCCATGGTGGAAACACTGAAGAGTAGCTGGCTTTCCCCATAGCTCTCATTAGGAAAGTGGCTCTCCTACAATAGGGGACCCAGGACTGCTGACTGAAACTCTAATGCCCATAAATGTAATTGTTGCTTTCCATCAAAGCATGGAGAATTTTCAGAACATGCTTATGATAAATTGTGAACATACTGTTTCTCGAACTGCTTTCAGTTGAGTTCAGTTCAGTCGTTCAGTCATGTCAGACTCTTTGCGACCCCGTGAACCACAGCACACCAGGCCTCCCTGTCCATCACCAAACACAGGGGTCTATCCAAACCCATGTCAATCGAGTTGGTGATGCCATCCAGGCATCTCATCCTCTGTCTTTTCCTTCTCCTCCTGCCCCCAATACTTCCCAGCATTAGGGTCTTTTCCAGTGAGTCAGTTCTTCGCATCAGGTGGCCAAAGTATTGGAGTTTCAGCTTCAACATCAGTCCTTCCAATGAACACCCAGAACTGATCTGCTTTAGGGTGGACTGTTTGGATCTTCTCACAGTCCAAGAGATGCTCAAGAGTCTTCTCCAACACCACAGTTCAAAAGCATCAATTCTTTGGCACTCAGCTTTCTTCACCGTCCAACTCTAACATCCATATGTGACCACTGGAAAAACCATAGCCTTGACTAGATAGACCTTTGTTGGTAAAGTAATGTCTCTGCTTTTCAATATGCTATCTAGGTTGGTCATAACTTTCCTTCCAAGAGTAAGCGTCTTTTAATTTCCTGGCTGCAATCACCATCTGCTGTAATTTTGGAACCCCCCAAAACATGTCTGACACTGTTTCCACTATTTCCCCATCTATTTGCCATGAAGTGATGTGACCAGATGCCATGATCTTAGTTTTCTGAATGTTGAGCTTTAAGCCAACTTTTTCACTCTACTCCTTCACTTTCACCAGGAGGCTTTTTAGTTCCTCTTCACTTTCTGCCATAAGGGTGGTGTCATCTGCATATCTGAGGTGGTTGGTATTTCTCCCGACAATCTTGACTCCAGCTTGTGCTTCTTCCAGTCCAGTGTTTCTCATTATGTACTCTGCATAGAAGTTAAATAAGCAGGGTGACAATATACAGCCTTGTTGTACTCCTTTTCCTATTTGGAACCAGTCTGTTGTCCCATGTCCAGTCCTAACTGTTGCTTCCTGACCTGCATATGGGTTTCTCAAGAGGCAGGTCACGTGGTCTGGTATTCCCATCTCTTTCAGAATTTTCCACACAGTCAAAGGCTTTGGAATCATCAAAAAAGCAGAAATAGATGTTTTTTCTGGAACTCTCTTGCTTTTTTGATGATCCAGCAGATGTTGGCAATTTGATCTCTGGTTCCTCTGCCTTTTCTAAAACCAGCTTGAACATCTGGAAGTTCATGGTTCACATATTGCTGAAGCCTGGCTTGGAGAATTTTGAGCATTACTTTACTAGCGTGTGAGATGAGTGGAATTGTGTGATAGTTTGAACATTTTTTGGCATTGTCTTTCTTTAGGATTGGGATGAAAACTGACCTTTTCCAGTCCTGTGGCCACTGCTGAGTTTTCCAAATTTGCTGGCATGTTGAGTGCACCACTTTCACAGCATCATCTTCCAGGATTTGAAATAACAAAACTGGGATTCCATCACCTCCACTAGCTTTGTTTGTTTTGATGCTTTCTAAGGCCCACTTGACTTCACATTCCAGGATGTCTGGCTCTAGATGAGTGATCACACCATCGTGATTATCTTGGTCGTGAAGATCTTTTTTGTACAGTTCTTCTGTATATTATTGCCACCTCTTCTTAACATCTTCTGCTTCTGTGAGGTCCATACCATTTCTGTCCTTTATCGAGCCTATCTGTGCATGAAATGTTCCCTTGTATCTCTAATTTTCTTGAAGAGATCTCTAGTCTTTCCCATTCTGTTCTTTTCCTCTATTTCTTTGCATTGATCACTGAGGAAGGTTTTTATTTTTAATCTCTCCTTGCTAGTCTTTGAAACTCTGCATTCAGATGGGAATAACTTTCTTTTTCTCTTTTGTTTTTCTCTTCTCTTCTTTTCACAGCTATTTGTAAGGCCTCCTCAGACAGCCATCTTGCTTTTCTGCATTTCTTTTCCATGGGGATGGTCTTGATCCCTGTCTCCTGTACAATGTCATGAACCTCCGTCCATAGTTCATCAGGCACTCTATCTATCAGATCTAGTCCCTTAAACCTATTTCTCACTTCCACTGTATAATCATAAGGGATTTGATTTAGGTCATACCTGAATGGTCTAATGGTTTCCCCTACTTTCTTTTATTTAAATCTGAATTTGGCAATAAGGAGTTCATGATCTGAGCTACAGTCATCTCCTAGTCTTGTTTTTGCTGACTGTGTAGAGCTTCTCCATCTTTGGCTGCAAAGAATATAATCAATCTGATTTAGGTGTTGACCATCTAGTGATGTCCATGTGTAGTCTTCTCTTGTGTAGTTGGAAGATGGTGTTTGCTATGACCAGTGCATTCTCTTGGCTAAACTCTATTAGTCTTTGCCCTACTTCATTCTGTACTCCAAGGCCAAATTTGCCTGTTACTCCAGGTGTTTCCTGACTTCCTACTTTTGCATTCCAGTCTCCTCTAATGAAAAGGACGTCTTTGGGGGGTCTTGTAGGTCTTCATAAAACCGTTCAACTTCAGCTTCTTCAGCATTATTGGTTTAGGCATAGGCTTGGATTACCATGACATTGAATGGTTTGCCTTGAAAACAAAGAGATCATTCTGTCATTTTTGAGAATTCAATAAATGCACATTGAAAAATTCATCAGTCTTCCTTAAAGCAAGCAAGCAAAGAAATCATAATAACCACAGTTTAAAAAATATTTAGACTCAAAATATCCACAACAGAGTCACTGATAGTAAATATGAGTGTTTCTGTGCAGTGTACATAAATGCCTACTCGATGCCAAGCCCTGTCTTGGGGTAGGAATATAATGGTGCTGCAACAGACATGATTTCCCCACCTCCGAACTGAACTCATAGCACCGAGTGGAGATATTTTTGACAGAGCATGTTTCAAGATTTAGATGAGAAAAACATGGAACATCAAAGGGACCAAATAAATAAATTCAGTGATAGCTACTAGAATACAGAGTGTAAAAGATACTAGTTTAAAAGGCAAAATTGGAGAAAGAAGGGACTAGATCTTCTAGTGATGATGGTTGTAAGTCAGGTTTAGGAGTGTAGTCTTTCTCTTTAAAGGAAATAGAAGCCATTAAGAAGTTGAAAACAGAGAAGCGTCACAATCTCCCATGTTAGGCAACCGGGTAGACACCAAAATATTTACTTAAAAAGAGAACACTGGGGAGGAGGCAAGTTTGGGAGATGATGAATTTAGATGTTCAAATATTAAATATTATGTGTCCTGAAAACACTCAAACATACATGTACAATTGGCAATTGAACATATATCTTTAGCAAACAAGAGAGAGTAGGGTGATTTGAGACATAGCTTTGTAGCTTTATAGAAGTAAAATGAGGGATCAAAAGGTGACTTATATGCAAATAAGAAAAGAAAAAAATGTGTATCTTCAGTGAATTTAAGGTAAACAAGTCAAATGATTTTGGATCCCAGGTTCAGAGGAATTAGGAACACATAAAACTATTAATAATGCAATCACTTATGGAGGAAAAGGGGATGATGAGATTAACAGGTTATTGGAAGAAATTTATTTTTGTCTTGGAAAAGATAAAGAAGCAGCTGTACAATGATTGGGTTAATGAAGGGCTTCTTTAATGAAAAAGTTTTAATGTTTGAATAGTGATGAAAAAAAGCCAGGAGCAAGGAGATTTCTATTTCTCTTCTTCTTTGTCTCAATGCAATAGTCTTGACAATATCTGTAAGGATAGTGTAGGTTTTGTATGCATATGGTTAGGAAAATACTTGAGCTTATTTATCTGACTCAGTTTGATCTAGACAAAAGAGAAACCTTTTGTAACACTGTAAAAGGTATTTTCAAGAAGTAGGATAGGATCCTAATTTCAGAATACCTCATGCAAAGAGTTGACTTATTGGAAAAGACTTTGATGCTGGGAGGGATTGGGGGCAGGAGGAGAAGGGAACGACAGAGGATGAGATGGCTGGATGGCATCACTAACTCGATGGATGTGAATCTGAGTGAACTCCAGGAGTTGGTGATGGACAGGGAGGCCTGGTGTGCTGTGATTCATGGGGTCGCAAAGAGTCGGACATGACTGAGCGACTGAACTGAACTGGGGTGAAGTAAAGAAGAACTAACTGTACCGCTGTGTCTTGAGATGCTTGGTGAGACTCTCAAATACTTGCCTCTGTCAAGTATTTGCCTCTGACTTTCTGGAGTATTCCTTCATGTATTGTTTATATAGTCCCTGATGTCTCAGTCTCTGATAGAATAGTGTAGTAAAGTCATCCCTATTAATCAATTCTTGTCAATTCTGCCTCTGTTTCTCCAGGAGTTAAAGTCTGTTGATCTCAGAAATTATTCTCCTGCCAGGGCTGGAGAGAAAAAACATGAAAGGAAGAGGATCAGCAAAGTAATATCTTACTGTAATTCTAAGTCAGTAGAATTGGAATTTGTAAATCTCCTGATCTGACCATATACCCTTTACCCACCTACCCACCTCAATCCCCACCCCCACCAAAAAAAATAAACAAGTAGCTTTGAAAGCATTTAAAAATTTGTTTGTAGCAAATTAATATAAACAGTAAAAGTCTTTTTTTTTTTCAAGAAGTATCAAAAAGACTCTTAA
>SJYQ01000263.1:216838-228051 GCA_006410935.1 Redunca redunca | reverse complement strand
TTCTTAATATCTTCTGCTTCTGTTAGGTCCAGACCATTTCTGTCCTTTATCAAGCCCATCTTTGCATGAAATGTTCCCTTGGTATCTCTAATTTTCTTGAAGAGATCTCTAGTCTTTCCCATTCTGTTCATTTCCTCTGTTTGTTTGCATTGATCGCTGAGGATGGTTTTCTTATCTCTCCTTGCTATTCTTTGGAACTCTCCATTCAGATGCTATATCTTTCCTTTTCTCCTTTGTTTTTCACCTCTCTTCTTTTCACAGCTATTTGTAAGGCCTCCCCAGACAGCCATTTTGCTTTTTTGCATTTCTTTTCCATGAGGATGGTCTTGATCCCTGTCTCCTGTACAATGTCACGAACCTCATTCCATAGTTCATCAGGCACTCTATCTATCAGATCTAGGCCCTTAAATCTATTTCTCACTTCCACTGTATAATCGTAAGGGATTTGATTTAGGTCATACCTGAATGGTGTAGCGGTTTCCCCACTTTCTTCAATTTAAGTCTGAATCTGGTAATAAGGAGTTCATGATCTGAGCCACAGTCAGCTCCTGGTCTTGTTTTTGTTGACTGTATAGAACTTCTCCATCTTTGGCTGCAAAGAATATAATCAATCTGATTTTGGTGTTGACCATCTGGTGATGTCCATGTGTAGAGTCTTCTCTTGTGTAGTTGGAAGATGGTGTTTGCTATGACCAGTGCATTTTCTTGGCAAAACTCTATTAGTCTTTGCCCTGCTTCATTCCGCATTCCAAGGCCAATTTTGCCTATTACTCCAGGTGTTTCTGGACTTCCTACTTTTGCATTCCAGTCCCCTATAATGAAAAAGACATCATTTTGGGGTGTTAGTTCTAAAAGGTCTTGTAGGTCTTCATAGAACCATTCAACTTCAGCTTCTTCAGCGTTACTGGTTGGGGCATAGACCTGGATTACCGTGATTTTGAATGGTTTGCCTTGGAGAGGAACAGAGATCATTCTGTTGTTTTTGAGATTGCATCCAAGTACTGCATTTCAGACTCTTTTGTTGACCATTATGGCTACTCCATTTCTTCTAAGGGATTCCTGCCTGCAGTAGTAGATATAATGGTCATCTGAGTTAAATTCATCCATTCCAATCCATTTTAGTTTGCTGATTTGCTCTCTTGGAAGAAAAGTTATGACCAACCTAGATAGCCTATTCAAAAGCAGAGACATTATTTTGCCGACTAAGGTCCATCTAGTCAAGGCTATGGTTTTTCCAGTAGTCATGTATGGATGTGAGAGTTGGACTGTGAAGAAGGCTGAGTGCCAGAGAATTGATGCTTTTGAACTGTGGTGTTGGAGAAGACTCTTGAGAGTCCCTTGGACTGCAAGGAGATCCAACCAGTCCTTTCTGAAGGAGATCAGCCCTGGGATTTCTTTGGAAGGCATGATGCTAAAGCTGAAATTCCAGTACTTTGGCCACCTCATGCAAAGAGTTGACTCATTGGAAAAGACTCTGATCCTGGGAGGAATTGGGGGCAGGAGGAAAAGGGGACGCCAGAGGATGAGATGGCTGGATGGCATCACTGACTTGATGGACGCGAGTCTGAGTGAACTCCAGGAGTTCGTGATGGACAGGGAGGCCTAGCGTGCTGTGACTCATGGGGTTGCAGAGTCGGACACGACTGAGCGAGTGAACTGAACTGAACTGAACTGATTCTTAGAATGTTGACGTTCACTCTTGCCGTCTCTTGTTTGACCACTTCTAATTTACCTTAATTCATGGACCTGACATTCCAGGTTCCTATGCAATACTGCTGTTTACAGCATTGGACCTTGCTTCTATCACCAGTCACATCCACAGCTGGGTGTTGTTTTTGCTTTGGCTCCATCCCTTCATTCTTTCTGGAGTTATGTCTCCACTGATCTCCAGTAGCATGTTGGGTACATACTGACCTGGGGAGTTCCTCTTTCATTATCCTATCATTTTGCCTTTTCATACTATTCATGGCGTTCTCAAGACAAGAATACTGTAGCGGTTTGCCATTCCCTTCTCCAGTGGGCCACATTCTGTCAGACCTCTCCACCATGACCCGCCCATCTTGGGTGGCCCTGTGGGCATGGGTTAGTTTCATTGAGTTAGACAAGGCTGTGATTAGATTGACTAGTTTTCTGTGAGTATGGTTTCAGTGTGTCTGCCCTCTGATGCCCTCTTGCAACACCTACCATCTTACTTGGGTTTCTCTTACCTTGGGCGTGGGGTAGCTCTTCACGGCTGCTCCAGCAAAGCACAGCCGCTGCTCCTTACCTTGGACGAAAGGTATCTCCTCACTGCCACCCTTCCTGACCTTCAATATGGGATTGCTCCTCTAGATCCTCCTGTGCCTGTGCAGCCACCGCTCCTTGGATGTGGGGTTGCTCCTCCCAGCCTCCGCCCCTGGCCTTGGATGCTGGGTAGCTCCTCTCAGCCGTTCCTGTGCCATCACAGCCTGGCACTCATGGCCACTGCCCCTGACCTCGGACGTGGGGTAACTCCTCTTGGCCACCGTCCTTCGGGCATGGGGTCCTCCTGGCTTCTGCCCCTGACCTCGGATGTGGGATAACTCCTCTCGGCTGCCCAAAAAAGCAAGTGCTCAATAAATATGTCCTGGTTCTATCAGCAGCTCAGCTGGTAAAGAATCCCCCTGCAATGCAGGAGACCTGGCTTCGATCCCTGGGTTGGGAAGATTCCCTGAAGAAGCAAAAGGCTGCCCACTCCAGTATTCTGGCCTGGAGAATTCCATGGACGGTATAGTCCATAGAGTCACAAAAAGTTAGACACTATTTAGTGACTTTCACTTTCACTTTCTATCAGCTTTGGAGATGATGATCAAAGGAATATGGTGGAAAGGGCGTCAAAGCCTCTCACTCCCCTTCTATATTACTAAAAAACTACAGCACAGGATACCTATAGGAGATGGTACAAGCTACAAGATTATCTGCAGTGCTAGACCAAAACCTCAACATTTGGATGATCTAGCTCAAGGCAAGGCCTTTAACCAACTAAGAAGCTTCTCAAGGGATTTTATAGTGTATTTATTCTCCCCATTGATTCTCTACTCTTCTTCCTAGAATTAATTCTACTTTCACATGAAATCCCCAAGTAAGATTGATGATTAGATAGATGGCCCCTAAATTCATTATAAACTAATTATCCAGAATACTGATAGAGAGCTGATAAACAGATGCAATGGTTAATGGTATGTTCTCATTAGGTAATTATTTATGCAGGCACTTGGATATATCCTCTGCCTATAAAACCTAAGCATTGTAATCCTACATGAAAACATCTGTCTTTTTGTTTCAATCTGGAATACTCAGGTTAGCAGCCTTCAAGCAAATATCTCTAAAATCAGCTTAAATGAATAGGGATCCTTATGATACTATGATACTTCTTTCCCAAGTGAAAGATGTTACAGATAGCAAGTTGAAACTGAAGAAAGTAGTAGGAGGGAGTGATGCAGTCAGCACAGAAATGCAGTATGAATTTATATTGTTGTTGTTCAGTTGATAAGTTGTGTCCCGCTCTTTACAACCCCATGAACTGCAGCATACCAGTCTTCCCTGTCCTTTACTATCTCCCACAGTTTGCTCAAACTCATGTTCATTGAGTTAGTGATGCTAACTAACCATTTCATCTTCTGCCGCCCTCTTCTCCTCTTGCCCTCAAAGTTTCCCAGAAGCAGGATCTTTTCCAATCAATTGACTCTTTTTATCAGGTGGCCAAAGTATTAGAACTTCAGCTTCAGCATCAATCCTTCTGGTGAATATTCAGTGTTTATTTTGATTGACTGGTTTGATCTCCTTGCTTCCAAGGGACTCTCAAGAGTCTTCCCTAGCACCACAAAAAGCATTAATTCTTCAGTGCTCAGCCAGCTTTATGGTTCAACTCTCATATCTATACACGACTACTGAAAAAAACCATAGCTTTGACTATATGGACCTTTGTTGGCAAAGTGATTTCTCTGCTTTTTAATATGCTGTCTAGATTTATTATAGCTTTCCTTCTGAGGAGCAAATGTCTTTTAATTTATATAGGCATATCTAAAACATGCTATGATACTATTTAATTAAACTTCAGTTTAATGCATTCATCATCAACCACATATTGAACATATACTATGAATTCAGGGCTATAAACAGGCAGTAGATGTAGTGATAAATATTTCATTCTTGTCTTGGAGAAGGCTTCACCCAAGAAAGAGAGACAATTCCAGAGGAGACTATGATATTTGCTGCAACAGTATAAGCATAGGAAGTTACAAATACAGGGAAAAAAGGACCTTTTCCCTGGAAGAATTGCCTAAAGAATGGAAAACTCTAGTCTCTTACCCATTAGACAGGACATGCCTCCTCTGTTACAATGAGAGAGGAAATATGGAAAGAATGGCCAGAATGTTTATTTTTGCAAAAATTGACTGAAAGAACTGGGAAACCAAGAAAATAGACGTTCTTTTCTAACATATCTGGCTAAAAGTGATCAAATTAGAGTAAATTTAGTTCTTTTGTTGTTTGGTGGTAGGACAGAATGGTTTCTGTCACTTTTATGTAAAAACAAAAACAAACAATGTGCCCACAGGAATTATGAGAAGACTTCAAGTCACCATGAAGAGAGCTAGCCTGAAGACAGAGCTGACAGTGGAANAACCATGCAGGGTGTTTCAGCTCTCCCCAAAGCAATGTCAGAGCACCTGGATACAGCCAAGCCTAAAGCTGCATCTTAGCTTCTTATCTACAAGAACCTAGCTGTTCTCCTTTCAGGTCAGTGGGTGGGTTTTCTGTCACTTGCAACTGAAAAGATTTCAATGAACAGTGGACTTGGGTTAGGGAGTCTCAGATTTTTATTCTGATGACAAAAATACACATAGCACAACAAAAGTTACAACGGAAAAACTTGGGAGTGGGATGTGGGCTGGGAAACATGGGGACTGGGTGTCTAGAGTCCCTGGGATGCTTCCTGGAATCTTCGGGTTCCTTCAGGGCTGCCCGGGTGCCTCAGATACTTCCTAGAACCCCCTCTAGGGGTCCCAAGGAGCCCAGTCTGAGAACCAGCATTCAATGCCAAGGGTTTCATTGTACAAGAAGGTTGGATATACAGGGATGGTTCAGACAGTGGCCTCAACCTCAGTGGCTTCATCGTCCTCCTCCAGCAGGCTGTAGGAGGCATGGCTTTGGCAAGGCCGCTGCAGTGGATGAGCCAGCAGCTTGGCCATACAGTTGTGAAGCTCAAGGGCTGGCCCAGCCAGCGCCACTTCGTACTTATAACTGGTACCCTTGGTATCCAGGCTTCCCATGAAGGCAAACATGTCCTTCCAGCTCATTTCTTCCTCCTTCTCGTCAGCGCCGTTGTGGATGTAAACAACATCAAAGAAGAAATACGGGCACTGGAACATTTTCTTCATGGGCTCTGTCAGGGAGAACTGGGGCTGGCAGGGTGGACGGCTATAGACCAGGATGGTTCGGACCACATAGGGCGGCGGGATCGTCTGCACGTTCTCCGTGACTGGCAGCTCTGTCTTCTGCTGGATGAGGCTGAAGAGACCTTCCAGATTAAAGGTGGAACAGGAAGCTGTTTCCAGGTCGTAGAGGCAGCTGCAGAGTTCACGGGGGTCCGAGGTCAGGCCAGACAGCCAGGCAGTGTCATCGTTCACCACCACCAGCGCAAATTCATGGCTCTTGTCAATTTTGTGTTTTGTCCGCACAAACATCTCGATCATTTTCTGGGAGACATTGAGGGCGTTGGTTTTGGAGCCATTGAATGACTCAAGCTTTAGCAGCGCCATTTCCTCTGACAGGTCCAGGCAGATGATCACTTTCTCTGGACAGTTGACCCTTGGGGTCCGCACCTGGACCTCTGGGGCTGGTGGAGGCACCTGCCACGGCTTGGGACCAGTTCCTGGAGGGTTGGCGGTCCCGTCATCAGCACTGGCCGCCTCACCCTCACCCTCACTGCGGCTGCCCACACTGGTCTGGGCCCCCAGCGCCCGGTCCTCAGCCCCCTCAGGATTGGAGCGAGTGCGGGGCCTGGGCTTAGCTGACTGCTCCTCTTCCTCCTCCTCTTCTTCCTCCTCTTCTGTGGGACAGCTGGGCTCTGCCACCTCCATGGCTCCGGAGTGGCTGGATGCAGCAGGGATGAGGGAAGCCAGGATCCTTTCCTTAGGGCGTTGCCTGAGCCTCCTTCCTACTCATCTGCTGACCCGCTAGGAAGCCGCCATCTTTAGCCGAAAATAAATTTCTTGAAAGATGTTTTAAATGCCCTTAAAGATTTTTTTATGTCAAAACATATCATATATTTTTATCAGATTACATACTGGTATTATATATGTTAATAAGCCTAGGATATGTGATAGCATGCTAATATTCTCAGGAAGCACAGGCAATGAGACTTGTTTTTACTTCTTAGATCTTTGTCTTCTCTTTTTCTCACATTGAAACTTTGCTTGTATTGGTCACTGGCAGAGGCAATCTGCCTAACTAGATGCCAGAAATCTAATCTGGTGTGACAAATGAAAGAGACACATAATTGGCTATGTTTCTAGAGTGGAACTTTTATAATTTTAAGCAATTGATGTTCTGAGAACAGCATTACATGCAACACAAGTGATTACAATTACCGTGGGGAATCACTGAATGCTCTCTAATCTTTCAGTGGGTTATAAAAATTAACAGAAACTTTTGGTAACTGGTATTTTACTCACATATGGTGATGATCTGAGTTTAGCTTCTTTGATGCAAAATGTTTCTAACCATAAAGCTATTTCTTATTGTGGAAAGTAGCCATCTCTAAGTGTAATATGACTGCTCGTTTTCCTTTGAGTATAAAAGCCTTTCACTTTAGATCATGGCAAATTCTCTTACCTGAAGTACTTCCCAAGTGTGCAGTCCGGGGCACTTGTTTTGGTGCCTCAGCCTCTATTACTCTGCTCACCTCGTGGTCTAGGAAAACTTCTAAAATCACTAATATTATTCTTTCAAATTCTATTGCTCATATACTTTCATATGTACCCTAATTTACCAGAAAACCAAACCCTTTGAGGTTTAAGGGAAGTCTAACTTTCATAGCTGAAAGTTGAGAGAAACCCTAAGTAGGCCATATAAAGAGTCACATACTAATCACTTCCTGGCTTGCATCTTAAGGAACTGATGAAATTTAGCCCAGACTTGGAAATGTCACTCTTTGCGAGAGATTGTGCTATACTACTGGTTATTTCTGTTTTTTCATTCCTCCAATATATCTCAGAGTTGGCTCATTCTCCACTTCACTGTTTTAGTAGATTCTGTATGATTTGGCAGATGGAAAGACGCAAATGAGACAGTTTTCCATGTGCCCACGTTCACCATGTGCTTACAATTAAACTATGCTCTTTAGCATAGCCTGATTTACAGAAAACAACTTTTGACAAAATATTCTGGATAACTCTGAAGCTACAAAGTTGAAAATATCCAGGAGACATTAATTCTCTATTATGTCCCCAAATACAAAATAATACTATAGCAGGACATAATAAATTTCCATGGCTTTGTAGGATTCTTAATGTAGAAGTGATCAGATACTTTGAAACACCCTAACAGAAGGAGAGTTCTAATAATAATAACAATAAGATATATTAGTACACATTCAGTTTTTGCCAGGCACTGCATTAAGTGCACCATATACATTAGATTCTAATCCTTTCCACAAACTCTGAACATTTGTGATCACTATCTACTTTTTAGAGTGAGGAGTTTGAAACTCCGGCCATGTACCTGGCAAAAGAATGCACCAGGATTTGAATTCATTTTTATTTCTCTTTAAAGCATGTGCCTTTTAAATTATAGCACCAAGCTCAGCTTCAAACTAGTAGTGCATTAAAATTTCTTTGTCACAAATTATATAATGGGCAAGAAGTAGATTCATTGTCCTGTTTGAAAAACAAATAGTTGGAATATAAGGACCCGAAAGAAGGTAACATAGATGTCCAATATGCTATTCTATTAGACTCTAAAAATTCTGTTAAGCTCTAACAACAGAGGTCTTAGTTCAGGGTTGTCAGGCAAACATACTGCCCATCAATTAACCAGATTTTTTTTTTTCTTTAAGTAATAAACTAGAACCACATGTAAGGTTGTTTCTTTCTTTCTTTCTTTTTTTCTTTTCTGATTGTGTAAGAAACAAAGCAAAATGTTTGAGTCATCAAAAAGCATTTCCTATTGCTTAGTGACTATAACTATTTTATAATAATATTGACTCCCATAATAAAAAAAAATCCAAATGACTCAAGATTATCTCTGGGGATTAATTTAGAATTATTTAACTGGTAGATGTATTCTGGACAGGAATTTAGTTAGTATAGCTATCAAAGGACTTCAAAATAAAGTTAGCTCACCGTTCTAAGCTAATTAGCCTTATGAGTTAAAGAAGACTTTTGTCACAGACAAAGGTTATTTGGACAAAGCCAAATTAAGGTAGAAATAAGTCCTGATACACAGAAACACTGCTCACTCCCCAATGAATCTAATGATAATTTACATCTGACTTAAAGGAACCTTTGGGAATGACTTGGAATGTTTTAATTTGTCCATCTTACTTGCCTGCAGGCTTTTCTGTTGTGGAGATGATTTAAGCCTCTCCTTTCTTTCAGTTAAATCTCAGCATGTCTCAGATTTCTGCAGCCACCTTTATCGTTTGAGGCCTTAAGGAAAAAATGAATTGTAATTCAGCTTTCATCTTACTTCATGGAGAACTAGAGTGTAACCATAATTTTAAGAGAGAGTTGATTAAGAAAGCAGGAATCAATCACAAAATAAAGAAAAATAACTAGGAATGGCTCTCTAGGAGTCCACTAATACGTATGACCTAATTTTTTCATGTAAAATATATCATATGAATATATATTTTAATTTAAAAGTCATATAAGATTGTTCACCAAAATCACTGGGGAGACAAACTGAGATATGTTGAAATAGTACAAAGCCATATATTTTCTAAAATCTATCAATATTTGGCATTCCTGTAATGAAATGAGACATGAACATTACTGAATGTTAACTGTATTCTCTGTTTATATATTTTTACTGTTGAATACTTTGAATGAAACCCATCTGAGAGTGGTTATCAAAAATAATGATATCCATTAAGAGTGCAGATCTAATTGAAGGCATTATCAAATGTGGTAATACTTGCATCTGGACCATCATGGAAATGGAAATAAATATGCAGATGGTTGAAACCCAGTCTGCCTGTCAATGAAACATTAAGGCACGTTATTCCAGCTGTCAAAATTTTTCCTATTTATATTGAGTATTCATCTTTGCTAAGTGGTAGACAGGCAAATTAATCTGTTTATATTTTAAGACTGTATTTTTTTAATTTTAGAAAACTAAACTATTGCTCGGACTTCTCTGTTGGCTCCAAAGTAAAGAATCTGCCTGATGCAGGAGACATGAATTTGATCTGTTGGCCAGGACATCTTCTGGAGAAAGAAATGCAACCCACTCCTGTATTCTTCCCTGGGAAATCCCATCAACAGAGGAGCCTTGCAGACTGCAATCCATGGGGTCTCAAAGAGTCAGACACCACTTAGTGACTAAACAACAACAACCAAACTGTTGCTTTCTGGAAAGTTTTTATATTGGTTTGTTCAGTCACTCTCTTACTGTAAATGATATTATCCTAATTTCAGATTATATCTATTATTATATTATCTGTATTATAGTATGCTGCTGCTAAGTTGCTTCAGTAGTGTCCAACTCTCTGTGACCCCATAGACCGCAGCCCACCAGGCTCCTCTGTCCCTGGGATTCTCCAGGCAAGAACCCTGGAGTGGGTTGCCATTTCCTTCTCCAATGCATGCATGCATGCTGAGTCGCTTCAGTCATGTCCGACTCTGTGTGACCCCATAGACGGCAGCTGACCAGGTGCCTCTGTCCCTGGGATTCTCTAGGCAAGAATACTGGAGTGGGTTGCCATTTCCTTCTCCATATTATAGTATATTACTAATTAAATATATTCAATATTAACTGCCTTATTTAACATTTATTAACACATTTATTTTTCATGTAAATTCCTTTCATATAAACACCAAATCATTATTATGAAATTATGAAGAACACAGCTCTTACTTTGGTTTTGAGCTATGTAGTTATAGATGACATGTTCAGAAATGAAAATTTTAAAAATCTTTTGCCTTCAGAGAGAAATGGACAGCAACATATTTTATTTCCTTTTTTTTGTTATTTTCAGTACACACACACACACATAGAAGTCCCAGTATTTCTATTATGCAGAGATAGAAATGCCAGAATGAGTAGAAAGTAGAGTCCTGCTGTCACTGAGAGTACTTGAATCTCTAATTCTGAATGAGTTATCTGAGGGTTGCTGGTAAATAAAGGAAAATTCTTGTCAATCTTGTACTTAATTTAATGTACTTACTTATTTGTATCTCTGGAGAGAAACTCTCTCAAAACAGTGGGCCAATAACATTTATAATTAAAATACTACACTTAAAGTTTTGCTTTCATTTAAACCAGACAGATTTATTCTTTTAAGTTTCATATGAACACATTAACATGAAATATATGCAACAAAATCTGTGTAAGGTGAATATATACACCGCTACTATTCAACATAGTTCTGGAAGTTCTGGCCACAGCAATCAGAGCAGAAAAAGAAATGAATCCACATTGGAAAAGAATAAGTAAAACTCTCACTGTTTGCAGATGACATGATCCTCTACATAGAGAACCCTAAAGACTCCACCAGAAAATTACTAGAGCTAATCAACGAATATAGTCAAGTTGCAGGATATAAAATCAACACACAGAAATCCCTTGCATTCCTTTACACTAATAATGAGAAAGAAGAAAAAGAAATTAAGGAAACAATTCCATTCACCATTGCAACGAAAAGAATAAAATACCTAGGAATATATCTACCTAAAGAAACTAAAGACCTATATATAGAAAACTATAAAACACTGATGAAAGAAATCAAAGAGGACACTAATAGATGGAGAAATATTCCATGTTCATGGATCGGAAGAATCAATATTGTGAAAATGAATATACTACCCAAAGCAATCTACAAGTTCAATGCAATTCCTATCAAACTACCAGCGGTATTTTTCACAGAACTAGAACAAATAATTTCAAGATTTATATGGAAATACAAAAAACCTCGAATAGCCAAAGCAATCTTGAGAAAGAAGAATGGAGCTGGAGGAATCAACTTGCCTGAC
>SJYQ01000263.1:192207-213275 GCA_006410935.1 Redunca redunca | reverse complement strand
GTTATTAATTTAATCTTTTATTCTGTAATATTTACTGAGAGATAATTCGGTGCTTGGTGCTAGAGATTCAACAATGAATAAGACAGGTGAAAGCATGGAAGTGTTAGTCGCTCAGTGGTGTCCAACTTTCTGTGACCGCTCGCGCTGTAGCTTACCAGGTTCCTCTGTCCATGGAATTCTCCAGGCAAGAATCCTGGAGTGGGTAGCCATTCCTTTCTCCAGGGGCTCTTACTGACAAAGGGATCAAACTTGGGTCCCCTGCATTGCAGGCAGATTCTTTACCACTAGAGCCATCATTAAGCCAAAACAGATACATCCTTCTCTTATGTAATTTACTTTTAGCAAAGAGGGTGTGGTCACAGACATACACACAAATCAGGTTGTAATGAATGCTGTGAAGTAAAATAAAGAAGAAAAAGGCAATAAGGAATGGCCTTTGTGTTAAGGAGACACTTGAATGAGATAAAATAAGGGAGTGAGCCTTGTAGGTGTCTGGAGAACGATCATCCCGGGATGAAGGGACAGAAAGTACAAAGAATCTGGGGTTTAAGAATGCCTGGCAGGTTTCAGAGTTAAAAGTGAAATTAGTGAGAGAAGTGAGTTACTTTTTAAGATTAGAGAAAGAACCAGATTTTTAGGCCAGGAGTTGGCAAATGGTAAACGTATAGGTCAAATACTCAGCGGGTGCAGGAAGGCCGACAGGAGCTACCCCACGTTCAAGGTCAGGAGAGGAGGCCGTGAGGAGATACCTCCTCCTCCAAGGTAAGGAGCAGTGGCTGTGCTTTGCTGGAGCAGCTGTGAAGAGATACCCCACACCCAAGGTAAGAGAAACCCAAGTAAGATGGTAGGTGTTACAAGAGGGCATCAGAGAGCAGACACACTGAAACCATAATCACAGAAAACTAGTCACTCTAATCACACAGACCACAGCATTGTCTAACTCAGTGAAACTCATGCTGTGTGGGGCCACCCAAGATGGGCGGGTCATGGTGGAGAGGTCTGACAGAATGCGGTCCACTGGAGAAGGGAATGGCAAACCACTTCAGTATTCTTGTCTTGAGAACCCAATGAACAGTATGAAAAGGCAAAATGATAGGATACTGAAAAAGAAACTCCCAGGTCGGTAGGTGCCCAATATGCTACTGGAGATCAGTGGAGAAATAACTCCAGAAAAAATGAAGGGATGGAGCCAAAGCAAAAACAATACCCACTTGTGGATATGACTGGTGATAGAAGCAAGGCCCAATGCTGTAAAGAGCAACATTGCATAGGAATCTGGAATGTTAGGTCCATGAATCAAGGCAAATTGGAAGTGGTCAAACAGGAGATAGCAAGAGTGAATGCAGACATTCTAGGAATCAGCGAACTAAAATGGACTGGAATGGGTGAATTTAACTCAGATGACCATTATATCTACTACTCAGGCAGGAATCCCTCAGAAGAAATGGAGTAGCCATTAGGGTCAACAAGAGAGTCCGAAATGCAGTACTTGGATGCAATCTCAAAAACGACAGAATGATCTCTGTTCATTTCCAAGGCAAACCATTCAATATCACAGTAATCCAAATCTATGCTCCAACCAGTAACACTGAAGAAGCTGAAGTTGAATGATTCTATGAAGACCTACAAGACCTTTTAGAACTAATACCAAAAGAAGATGTCCTTTTCATTATAGGGGACTGAAATGCAAAAGTAGGAAGTCAAGAAACACCTGGGGTAACAGGCAAATTTGGCCTTGGAATACGAAATGAAGCCGGGCAAAGGTTAATAGAGTTTTGCCAAGAGAATGCACTGGTCATAGCAAACACCGTCTTCCAACAACACAAGAGAAGACTCTACACATGGACATCACCAGATGGTCAACACTGAAATCAGATTGATTATATTCTTTGCAGCCAAAGATGGAGAAGCTCTATACAGGCAGCAAAAACAAGACCAGGAGGTGACTGTGGCTCAGATCATGAACTCTTTATTGCCAAATTCAGACTTAAATTGAAGAAAGCAGGGAAAGCCTTTAGACCATTCAGGTATGACCTAAATCATATCCCTTATGATTATACAGTGGAAGTGAGAAATAGATTTAAGGGCCTAGATCTGATAGATAGAGTGTCTGGTGAACTATGGACAGAGGTTCATGACATTGTACAGGAGAGAGGGATCAAGACCATCCACATGGAAAAGAAATGCAAAAAAGCAAAATGGCTGTCTGGGGAGGCCTTACAAATAGCTGTGAAAAGAAGAGAGGTGAAAAGCGAAGGAGAAAAGGAAAGATATAAGCATCTGAATGCAGAGTTCCAAAGAATAGCATAAGAGATAAGAAAGCCTTCCTAAGTGATCAATGCAAAGAAATAGAGGAAAACAACAGAATGGGAAAGACTAGAGAGCTCTTCAAGAAAATTAGAGATACCAAGGGAACATTTCAGGCACAGATGGGCTCGATAAAGGACAGAAATGGTATGGAACTAATAGAAGCAGAACATATTAAGAGGTGGCAAGAATAAACAGAACTGTACAAGAAAGATCTTCACGACCAAGATAATCACAATGGTGTGATCACTCACCTAGAGCCAAACATCCTAGAATATGAAGTCAAGTGGGCCTTAGAAAGCATCACTACGAACAAAGCTAGTGGAGGTGATGGAATCCCAGTTGAGCTATTTCAAATCCTGAAGGATGATCTTGTGAAAGTACTGCATTCAATATGCCAGCAAATTTGGAAAACTCAGCAGTGGCCACAGGACTGGAAAAGGTCAGTTTTTATTCCAATCCCAAAGAAAGGCAATGCCAAAGACTGCTCAAACAAGCACACAATTGCACTCATCTCACATGCTAGTAATGCACAAAATTCTCCAAGCCAGGCTTCAGCAATATGTGAACCGTGAACTTCCAGATATTCAAGCTGGTTTTAGAGAAGGCAGATGAACCAGAGATCAAATTGCCAACATCCGCTGGATCATGGAAAAAGCAAGAGAGTTCCAGAAAAACATCTATTTCTGCTTTATTGACTGGGCCAAAGCCTTTGACTGTGTGGATCACAATAAACTGGAAAATTCTTCAAGAGATGGGAATACCAGACCACCTGACCTGCCTCTTGAAAAATCTTTATGCAGGTCAGGAGGCAACAGTTAGAACTGGACATGGAACAACAGACTGGTTCCAAATAGGGAAAGGAGTACGTCAAGGCTGTATATTGTCACCCTGCTTATTTAACTTCTATGCAGAGTACATCATGAGAAACACTGGGCTGGAAGAAGCACAAGCTGGAATCAAGATTGCTGGGGAAATACAAACAACCTCAGATATGCAGATGACACCACCCTTATGGCAAAAAGTGAAGAGGAACTAAAAAGCCTTTGATGAAAGTGAAAGAGAAGAGTGGAAAAGTTGGCTTAAAGCTCAACATTCAGAAAACTAATATCATGGCATCTGGTCCCATCACTTCATGGCAAATAGATGGGGAAACAATGGAAAAAGAGTCAGACTTGATTTGGGGGGGTCTCCAAAATCACTGCAGATGTGATTGCAGCCATGAAATTAAAAGACACTCCTTGGAAGAAAAGTTTTGACCAAGCTAGATAGCATATTAAATAGCAGAGACATTACTTTGCCAACAAAGGTCCATCTGACATGGATGTGAAAGTTGGACTGTGAAGAAAGCTGAGTGCCAAAGAACTGATGCTTTTGAACTGTGCTGTTGGAGAAGACTCTTGAGAGTAACTTGGACTGCAAAGAGGTCCAATCAGTCCATTCTAAAGGAGATCAGTCCTGGGTGTTCTTTGGAAGGAATGATGCTAAAGCTGAAGCTCCAATACTTTGGCCACCTCATGCGAAGAGTTGACTCATTGGAAAAGACCCTGATGCTGGGATGGATTGGGGGCAGGAGGAGAAGGGGACGCCAGAGGATGAGATGGCTGGATGCCATCACTGACTCTATGGACATGAGTCTGAGTGAACTCCGGGAGTTGGTGATGGACAGGGAGGCCTGGCATGCTGCGATTCATGGAGTCACAAGAGTCGGACACGACTGAGTGACTGAACTGATAAGTCAAATTCTGCCCACTGCCATGTTTTTTTTAACAAAGGTTTTTTGGAACACAGACACATCCATTCTTTTATCCACATATTCCATAGTTGTTTGCACCCTGCAATAGCAGAGTTTAGTTGCATGTTATTCTTATTGCCCACAAAACTGAAATATTTACTTACTGATCTTTACAGAAAATTTTGCTGGAATCTGATTTATGCCACTGTTAAGTTTCTGAATAGAAAAGTGATACTATCTGACTTGGTAATATAAAAGAAACATTATTGATGATATTTAGCAAATGAACTTTATTGAGACATGAGACAGAGAAAGGAAGTATTTGGTAGATTGTTTTCATAATCTGCACAAAGTTAGCTATAACTAGGTTGTACCTTAAATTTATATAATATTGTAAAGCAACTATACCTCGATTTTCAAAGAAAGAAGACTAACTGGGATGAATTAAACAGAAATTTGGGACAATATACAGTATTGGGGGAAAAATATAAATGTGCTTGCCTAAGATATTTACTAGATGATTTTTGAGCAGCCCTCTGTATGTGCCAAGCACTATTCTAAGCATTGGGAACAGTGTGGCAATGGAAACACACCAACTCCCTGCCCTCCTGAAATCCTGATATTGACAGTTGACACCTAAGCAATAAGTTTTTGTTGAAGTGCTTGTGAGTGTTTCCTGAGCTCTCCCAATATAACACTACTGCCTCAACCTGTTGTGCTTACAAACAATATTGTTAATTGCTCTACAGAGCATTTGTCATTCTTGATTAAGATTAATCTATAGCAGCATTTGTCTTTGCACATTCTAGGTACTTCAAAATCCCTAGTCTCAGATGAAAACAAGAAGAAAACCTTAAACATATTCTAAGTTCCTTATGGAAATGGTTTAGCCTACTGCCTGGATTTGGAATCATATTAGGAACTTAACATTTCACAACAGAATGTCAATTCAGCTGCCTGAGTGTCTGAAATGTAAAGCATATGGATCGTTTTATCAACAACACAAAATATTGGCATTCAGACACTCATTAAAAATGTCAATCATAAATTAACTGTGATGCCAAAAACTTGCTTGAGACATCTGATATTTGAAAGATAGATCTAAAAGATATATGAAGCATCCATTTCTCTAGTCAGGCAATCAAGAAACTAAAGCTCCAATTTTCATTTAGTTCCAAATTACATGACTTGAAGGAACATGGAATCTGGTCTTTCACTCATGCCATTATGCCTATGATTTCAGAGAATAAACTGTGATGATTTAATTACTGTGTTCCTTTTTCACAAATATTTATAGACTTATTTCCAACCATTATGCCAAATATAAATATAAAGGACATATTAAATAATAAACTTTCTTCTTTCATAACAAAAAAACATTTTAGTAAAGAGCTCTACACTCAAACCAAACATGAGTTTAAATCACTTCCTATCTTACTCATAAGCTATATCCTTTTAGGAAAATTATATTAACCTTTAAAACATCAATATAGGGATTAATAACTTATGCCTGTTATAGAGTTCCCACAACAATTTAAAAATGATATTACAAGAGCCTAGCACTGTATATGATGCCTAGTAAGTAGCTGTTATGATCATGATAGTTAAATTCTGATTATTATTAAGAATGCTTTTTCAAAAAGTTTTATTTGGGGATAATTGTAGATTAACATTTAGTTTTAAGAAACTAGTCAAAAAATTCCATATAAACTTTATTCAGTTTCTCTCAATCTGAACATCTTGTTTTAACTGTAATATACAGAAGCAAAAAATAGACATTGATACATCACTGGTCTTATTCAGATTTCACATGTTTTATATATATTCATTTGTGTATGTTTAGAGCTATGCATATATTTGTGTGATAATGACCATAGTCAAGATACAGGATAATTCCATTTTAAGGATTACTCTCCCTGCTGTAAATGGTGAGAGCTTTGTCCCTCCCTCACCTTCTCTATAATACCTGATTATAACAGATAAGAACACTTATCTCTTTTCTATCTTTATAATTCTGTTATTTAAAGGATATTTTATGAATACAATGATACAGAATTTGGAATTTTTTTGTAGCAGCATAATTCTTTTATGATCCATCCAAAATTTCAAATATAAGGATAATCTTTAGCTTTTTAAGACTGAGTAGTAGTCCATGGAATAGAGTAACTATAGTACTATATTTACCTTTTCATCTACTGAAATAATTCAATTGTGTCCAGATTGAGATCATTAAAAATAAAGCTACAATGAACATTTGTCTACAGATTTTCGTTGAACTTAAATTTTCACTTCCAAGAGTGTAACTGCTTAATCTTATATGGTAAGCAAATGTTTAGTTTTTAAATTAATTGTCATATTTTTTCCAGAATAGATATCCCATTTTTAATTCTCACCAATAATGTATGAGGGATTTAATTCCTGGGCATCTTTGATGGCATATGATGTAATCGCTATGATTTATTTCAGCCATTCTTATTCAGTTCAGTTCAGTTGCTCAGTCGTGTCTGACTCTTCGCAACCCCAGAGATTGCAGCAACCAGGCCTACCTGTCCATCATCAACTCCCAGAGCTTGCTCAAACTCATGTCCATCAAGTCGGTGATGGCAGCCAAGTATCTCATCCTCTGTCGTTCCCTTCTCCTCCTGCCTTCAGTCTTTCCCAGCATTGGATTATCTTCTAATGAGTCAGTTCCTTGCATCAGGTGGCCGAAGCATTGGTGATTCAACTTTAGCATCAGTCCTTCCAATGAATATTCAGGATTTATATCCTTTAGAATAAGGGACTCTCAAGAGGTTTCTACAACCCACAGTTCAAAATCATCAATCCTTTGGTGCTGAGCCTTCTTTATGGTCCAACTCTCACATCCATACATGACTACTGGAAAAACCATAGCTTTGACTAGCTGGATCTTTGTTGGCAAAGTAATGTCTCTGCTTTTTAATGCATTGTCTATGTTGGCCATAGCTTTTCTCCCAAGGAGCAAGCATCTTAATTTCATGGCTGCAGTCAACATCTGCAGTGATTTTGGAGCCCCCCAAAGTAAAGTCTGTCACTGTTTCCATTGTTTCTCCATTTATTTGCCATGAAGTGATGGGACTGAATGCCATGAGCTTCATTTTTTGAATCTTGAGTTTTAACTAGCTTTTTCACTTTCCTCTTTCACTTTTATCAAGAGGCTCTTGAGTTCCTCTTTGCTTTCTGCCATTAGGGTGGTATCAGCAGCATATCTGAGGTTAGTGATGTTTCTCCTGGCAATCTTGATTCCAGCTTTTGTTTCATTCAGTCTGGCATTTCTCATGATGTACTCTGAGTATAAGTTAATAAGCAGGGTGACAATATACAGCCTTGATGTATGTACTCCTTTCACAATTTGGAACCAGTCCGTTTTTCCATGCTTCTTGATCTACATACATGTTTCTCAGGAGGCAGGTAAGGTGGTCCTGTATTCCCATCTCTTTAAGAATTTTCCACAGTTTGTTTTGATCACATAGTCAAAGTCTTTGGCATAGTAAACAAAACAGAAGTGGATGTTTTGCTGGAGCTCTCTTGCCTTTTCTATAATCCAATGGATTTTGGCAATTTGATCTCTGGTTAATCAGCCTTATCATATACAGCTTGAACTTCTGGAAGTTCTCAACTCACTTCCTATTGAAACCTAGCTTGGAGAATTTTGAGCATTACTTTGCTAGCATGTGAGATGAGTGCAATTGTGCTTCAGTCAACATTCTTGGCATTGCCTTTCTTTGGGATTGAAATAAAAACTGGCTTTTTCCAGTCCTGTGGCCACTGATGAGTTTTTCAAATTTGTTGGCATATTGAGTGCAACGCTTTCACAGCATCCTCTTTTAAGGTTTGAAATAGCTCAACTGGAATTCCATCACCTACACTAGATTTTTTTGTAGTGATGCTTCCTAAGGCTCACTTGACTTCACATTCCAGGATGTCTTTCTCTAGTTAAGTGATCACACCAGTGTGGTTATTTGGGTCATTAAAATCTTTTTTGTATAATTCCTCTCTGTATTCTTGCCATCTCTTCTTAATATCTTCTGCTTCTGTTAAGTCCATACCATTTCTGTCCTTTATTGTACCCATCTTTGCATGAAATGTTCCCTTGGTATCTCTAATTTTCTTGAAGAGATCTCTATATTCTTTCCCATTCTGTTGTTTTCCTCTATTTCTTTGCATTGATCGCTTAGGCTTCCTTATCTCTCCTTGCTTTTCTTTGGAACTCTGCATTCAGGTGGGTATATCTTTTCTTTTCTCCTTTCCCTTTAGCTTGTCTTCTTTTCTCAGCTATTTGTAAGGCCTCCTCAGATAGCCATTTTGCCTTTTTGCATTTCTTTTTCTTGGGGATGGTTTTGATCACTGCCCTCTATACAGTGTCATCAACCTCTGTCCATACTTCCTCAGGCAATCTGCCTACCATATCTAATCCCTAGAATCTATTTGCCACTTCTGCTGTATAATTGTAAGAGATTTGACTTAGGTCATACCTGAATGGTCTAGTGGTTTTCTCTACTTTCTTCAATTTAAGTCTGAATTTTGCAATAAGTCATTCATGATCTGAGCAACAGTCAGTTCACTGTTTTTGCTGACTATATCAAGTCTGCAAAAAATGTAATCAATCTGATTTTGTTATTGACCATTTGGTGATGTCCATGTGTAGAGTCATCTCTTGTGTTGTTGGAAGAGGGTGTTCTTAATGGTGTGTAGTATATAATATTGTAATTTTAGTTTGTATTTTCCTTATGACTAACAAAATTGAATATATTTTCATGTACTTATGTGATACCTGTTAAATAGTTAACAAATAGCTATTTTGTCTTCTGCCCATTTTCTAACTGTGTCATTCACTTTCTCCCTGCTGCTAAGTCACTTCAGTCATGTCCGACTCTGTGCAACCCCATAGATGGCAGCCCACCAGCCTCCCCCGTCCCTGGGATTCTCCGGGCAAGAACACTGGAGTGGGTTGCCATTTCCTTCTCCAATGCATGAAAGTGAAAAGTGAAAGGGAAGTCGCTCGGTCGTGTCCGACTCTTCATGACCCCACGGACCACAGCCTGCTAGGCTCCTCTGTCCATGGAATTTTCCGGTTAAGAGTACTGGAGTGGGGTGCCATCGCCTTCTCCACACTTTCTCCCTAGAGACCTCTTTACATATTCTAAGTATAATTATTATCTTAAACACATGACTTGGAATATTTTTTCTCATTCGGAGCTTAATTTTTACCCTCTTTACAGAATTTTTTACAGAGAAGAATCTGTTTGTTTGCTTGTTTTAAATGAGATCCAATTTTTAGATGATGTCCAATTTATCAGTTTTTCCTTTTTTTGAATTGTGCTTGTGGTAACAAGTCTAAGAACTTGCCACATAGACCTAGCTCCCAAAGAATTCTTTATGTATTTTTCTAAAAATTCTACATTTTTAGTGTTGTATGTAAGTTGATAATCCATTTTGAGTAAAGTTTTGTATTACAGTATGGTTTTTTTCTGCTTTTTCTTTTTTTTGGTTTGTAAATATCTAATTGCTTCATCACTGAAAAAATAGTTTAGTTCGTTGAATTGCTTTTTCATTGTCTCAGGCACTTATTTGTGGGTCTGTGTCTTAGTTCTCTATTCTGCTTCATTATGGGACTCTCCTCCACCAACACCATGCTATATTCAGTCACTAGCTAATAAGTCCTAATACCAGACAGAGTGATTCCTTACATTTCATTCCCACTTGTCAAAACATTTTTTTTTTTTAGATTTTTCTAGGCCTTGTATCATCCCATATAAATTTTAAGATAAGCTTGTCTAGGCTGTAAAATAATTTTCTGGGGTTTTTATACACCTTACATTAAAGCACTGGGCTAATATGAAGAAAACTGACGTCTTTTCATGTTGAATCTTCACCACAAATATAGTGTATCTTTACATTACTTGGTCCTGATTTCTTTGATCAGGATTTTATTACTTTCAATATACAAATTCAGGAGATATTTTGTTAGCTTTATATCTAAGTGTTTCATTTTCCTTAAAACAGCTAAGGAATTTTGTTTTTCTTTTTTTCTTTAAGAATCAATATTGTTAAGGTTAACATACAACCCAAGGCAACTCACAAAGTTGATGCAACCCCTATCAAATTACCAGTGGTAATTTTTCAAAGAATAGAGGGACAAAATATTTAAATTTGTATGGAAACACAAACGCCATTGAATAGCCATAGCAATCCTGAGAAAGAAAAACAGAGCTGGAGGAATCAGGCTCCCTGACTTCAAACTATACTACAAATCGACAGTCATCAAAACAGAATGGTACTGGCATAAACATAGACAAAGATCAATGCAACAGAATAGAAACCTCAGAAGCCCACTCACTTATGGTCTGTTAATCTATGAGAAAGGAGGCAAGAATATGCAGTGAAGAAAAGACAATGTCTTAAAAAAATGGTGTTTAGAAAACTAGACAGGACGGACTTCCTTGATAGCTCAGTTGTTAAAGAACCCACCTGCAATGCAGGAGACCCCGGTTTGATTCCTGGGTCAGGAAGACCCACTGCAGAAGAGATGTTCTACCCAGTCCAGTTTTCTTGGGCTTCCCTTGTGGCTCAGCTGGTCAAGAATCCACCTGCAATGCAGGAGACCTGGGTTCGATCCCTGGGTTGGGAAGATCCTCTGGAGAAGGGAAAGGCTACCCATTCCAGTATTCTGGCTTAGAGAATTCCATGGACTGTATAGTCCATGGGGTTGCAGAGTCAGACATGACTGAGCAACTTTCACTTTCATATGTAAAAGAATGGAAGTAGAGCATTATCTAACATCATATACAAAAATAAACTGAAAATGGATTAAAGACCTATGTAAGATCAGACACTGTAAAACTCCTAGAGGAAAACATCAGCAGAAGACCTCTGGCATAAATTGCAGTGATATTCTTTTTGAATCCATCTCCTAGAGTAATGGAAATAAATACAAAAATAAACAAATGATACCTGATTAGGCTTAAAAGCTTTTTCACAGCAAAGGAAACCATAAAGAAAATGAAAAGACAACCTACAGAATAGGAGAAAATATTTGCAAGTAATGTGACCTAATGGGATTAATTTCCAAAATATACAAACAACTCATATAGCTCAATATCAAGAAACAATCAATCAAAAAATGGGCAGAAGATCTAAATAGGTATTTCTCCAAAGAAGACATAGAGATGCCTAACATCCATATGAAAGGAGGCCCAGCTTTGCTAATTATTAGAGAAATGCAAATAAAAACTTTTCAGAACGGCCATCAACAAAAAGTCTATAAGTAATAAGGGCTAGAGAGGGTGTGGAGAAAAAAGAACCCTCCTATACTGTTGGCAGGATTGTAAATTGGTACAGCTACTGTGGAGAACAGTATAGAAAGTGAAAAGTGAAAGTGAAAAGTCACTCAGTCCTGTCCAACTCTTTGTGACCCCATGAACAATACAGTCCATGGAATACTCTAGGCCAGAATACTGGAGGGGGTTGCCATGCCCTTCTCCAGGAGATCTTCCCAACCCAGGGATCAAACCCAGGTCTCCTGCATTGCAGGCAGATTCTTTACCAGCTGAGCCACAAGGGAAATCCACAATGGAACGGTATGGAGGTTCCTTAAAAACTATAAGTAGAGTTACCATATGATCTAATAGTCATGTATATGTATGTAGATATGTATATACATACATACATATATATTTATTACATATACCTGTATATATATACTTTTTCAGATTCTTTTCCATTATAGGTTCAGGATATTGAATATACTTCAATGCACCATACAGTAGGTGCCTATTGTTTACCGATTTTAATATAGTACTATGTATATGTTATCCCAAACTTATTTTATCTCCCTCCCACACTACTATTCCCTTTGGCAGCTGTAAGTTCCATTTATGTGTATGATTTTTAATCAAATTGAGGAAGTGTACTGGTTTGCTAGGGCTACTAGAGTAACATACCACAAACTGGGTGCTTTAAACCATGGAAATTTATTTCCTTACAATTCTGGAGACTAAAGATCCAAGACAAAGTGGTGTTAGATTTGCTTTCTTCTGAGGCCTCTCTCCTTAACTTGTAGATGGCTCTCTTCTCCTTGTTTCCACATAGTCTCTTCTCTGTGTGTATTTGTGTCCTAATCTCTTTTTGTAAAGTCACTAGTTATATTGGATTAGGGCCCACTCCAATGACTTCATTTAACCTTAATTATCAAGTAGGCCTTAGGAAGCATCACTACAAACAAAGCTAGTGGAGGTGATGGAATTCTAATTGAGCTATTTTACATCTAAAAGATGATGCTGTGAAAGTGCTGCGCTCAATATGCCAGCAAATTTGGAAAACTCAGCAGTGGCCACAGAACTGGAAAAGGTCAGTTTTCATTTCAATCCCAAAGAAAGGCAATGCCAAAGGATGCTCAAACTACCACAGAATTGCACTCATCTCACACGCTAGTAAAGTAATGCTCAAAATTCTCCAAGCCAGGCTTCAATAGTACGTGAACCATGAAATTCCAGATGATCAAGCTGATTTTAGAAAAGGCAGAGGAAACAGAAATCAAATTGCCAACATCATTGGATCACCTAAAAAGCAAGAGAGTTCCAGAAAAATATCTATTTCTGCTTTATTGACGATGCCAAAGCCTTTGACTGTGTGGATCACAACAAACTGTGGAAAATTCTTCAAGAAATGGGAATACCAGACTACCTGACCTGCCTCCTGAGAAATCTGTATGTACATCAGGAAGCAACAGTTAGAATTGGACTTGGAACAACAGACTGGTTCCAAAGAGGCAAGGAGTATGTCAAGGCTGTATATTGTCACCATGCTTACTTAACTTATATGCCGAGTACATCATGAGAAATGTCAGGCTAGATGAAGCACAAGCTGGAATCAAGATTGGTGAGAGAAATATCGATAATCTCAGATATGCAGATGACACCACCCTTATGGCAGAAAGTGAAGAGGAGCTATAGAGCCTCTTGATGAAAGTGAAAGAGGAGAGTGAAAAAGTTGGCTTATAGCTCAACACTCAGAAAACTAAGATCATGGCATCTGGTCCGATCACTTCAGATAGATGGGGAAACAATGAAAACAGTGACAGACTTAACTTTTCTTCCAAAATCCCTGCAGATGTTGACTGCAGCCATGAAATTAAAGACACTTGCTGCTTGGAAGAAAAGTATGACCAACCTAGACAGCATATTAAAAAGCAGAGACATTACTTTGCCGACTAAGGTCCATCTAGTCAAGGCTATGGTTTTTCCAGTGGTCATGTGTGGATGTGAGAGTTGGACTATAAAGATAGCCGAACACTGAGGAATTGATGCTTCTGAACTGTGGTGTTGGAGAAGACTCTTGAGAGTTCCTTGGATACAAGGAGATCCAACAAGTCTATCCTAAAGGAAATCAGTCCTGAATATTCATTGGAAGGACTGATGCTGAAGCTGAAACTCCAATACTTTGGCCACCTGATGTCAAGAACTGACTCATTTGAAAAGACCCTGATGCTGGGAAAGATTGAAGGTGGGAGTCTGAGGGGGATGACAGAGGATGAGATGGTTGGATGGCATCCTTGACTCAATGGACTTGAGTTTGAGTAAACTTCAGGTTTTGGTGATGAACAGGTAGGCCTGGCATGCTGCAGTCCATGGAGTCACAAAGAACTGGACAAGACTCAGCGATTGAACTGAACTTAAATGATCACTTCAAAGACTCTATCACCAGATAGTTATTTGAGATACTTAGGTTAGGATTTCAACATAACAATTTGAAGGATTGGTGAGGTGAGGTGAGGTGAGGTGAAGTCGCTCAGTCATGTCCGACTCTTTGCGACCCCATGAATTGCAGCACGCCAGGCCTCCCTGTCCATCACCAACTCCCGGAGTTCACCCAAACTCATGTCCATTGAGTCAGTGATGCCATCCAACCATCTCATCCTCTGCCATTCCCTTTTCCTCCTACCTCCAATCCCTCCCAGCATCAGAGTCTTTTCCAATGAGTCAGCTCTTCGCATCATGTGGCCAAAGTACTGGAGTTTCAGCTTTAGTATCATTCCTTCCAAAGAACACCCAGAACTGATCTCCTTTAGGATGAACTAGTTGGATCTCCTTGCAGTCCAAGGGACTCTCAAGAGTCCTCTCCAACACCACAGTTCAAAAGCATCAATTCTTCGGTGCTCAGCTTTCTTCACAGTCCAATTCTCACATCCATACATGACTACTGGAAAAACCATAGCCTTGACTTAGACGGAACTTTGTTGGCAAAGTAATGTCTCTGCTTTTTAAGATGCACTCTAGGTCATAAGTTTCCTTCCAAGGAGTAAGCATCTTTTAATTTCCTGGCTGCAATCACCATCTGCAGTGATTTTGGAGCCCAAAAAAATAAAGTCCAAAACTGTTTCCACTGTTTCCCCTGTTTCCCCATCTATTTCCCATGAAGTGATAGGACCAGATGCCATGATCTTCGTTTTCTGAATGTTGAGCTTTAAGCCAACTTTTTCACTCTCCTCTTTCACTTTCATCAAGAGGGTTTTAGTTCCTCAACCTTGCATACCTGGAACAAATCCACTTTGGTCTTAGCATATAATTGTTTTCATACATTGCCTGGTTCAATTTGCTAATACTTTATTGAGATTTTTACACCTAGGTTAATGAGAGATATTAGTCTGTATTTTTATTTTTTTCTTGTCTAATTTGGGTATCAAGGTAAGAGTACACTCACAGTGAATTGGGAAGTGTTCTCCATCTTCTTTTTACTAGAAGTTGTTGCATAAAATTGTGTTAATTATTTAATAGGATTCTCCAATGAAATCATCTAGGCCTGAAGATTTCTTTGGGGTGAACTTTAAAATTAAATATTTAATTTCTCAAGTGGTTTTAGGACTATTCAGATTTTCTATTTTATCTTTTTTGAGTCTTAGTAGTTTGACATTCTAAGACCATTTTTTCCCTAAATTGTGTAATTTATGAATATAAAGTTATTGACTAATCTTTTACTATCCTTTTGATGCTGGCAGGGCCTAAAATGAATATTCCTGGCTTTATTTCTAATATTGGTAATTTCAGTCTTGTTTTCTGAGGCTTTTAATTTTGTTGTTTTTTAAAATACATCTGCTTTTAGAGTCATGTTTTTTTTTTATTGTTTCCTCTTAAAAATTGAAAAATTTATTGATTTTGCCTTAATCTCTAATATTTCCTTTCTTTGGCTTGCTTTGTGTTTCAGTTCAGTTCACTTGCTCAGTCATGTCAGACTCTTTGTGACCCCATGAACTGCAGCACACCAGGCCTCCCTGTCCATCAGCTACTCCCAGAGTCCACCCAAACCCATGTCCATTGAGTCAGTGATGCCATCCAACCATCTCATCTTCTGTAGGCCCCTTCTCCTGCCCTCAATCCTTCCCACCATCAGAGTCTTTTCCAATAAGTCAGCTCTTTGCATCAGGTGGCCCAGAATATTGGAGTTTCAGCTTCAACATCAGTCCTTCCAAAGAATACCCAGGACTGATCTCCTTTAGGATGGACTGATTGGATCTCCTTGCAGTCCAAGGGACTCTCAAGAGTCTTCTCCAACACCACAGTTCAAAAGCATCAATTCTTCAGCTCTCAGCTTTCTTTATAGTCCAACTCTCACATCCACACATGACCACTGGAAAAACCATAGCCTTGACTAGACAGAGCTTTGTTGGCAAAGTAATGTCTCTGCTTTTTAATATGCTTTGTGTTTATTTTTTGTTAAAACTTATTTTTTTCCTGAAGGGAGAATATAGGTCTTTGATTTGAGACATTTCCTTTTTTCCTAATGTAAGAATTTGGTGTTGTAAATTTCCCTCTAAGCATGGTTAGTTGAATTATGCATACTTTGATAGCTCACACTTTCATCTTTATTCATTTCTACACGTTTTTTTAAAAACTTTCTTTTGACCCTTTCCCTTAGACCTGTGAATTAATTAGAAGTGTGTTCATTGTCACGAGTTTAGAAATTTCCTCTTGTCCTTTAGTTATAAATTTTATACTTTGATTCAGTTATAGTCAGAGAACATAATCTATTAGCATACTTTTAATTCTTCAGTTTTTTAAGATTTATTTTATCGCCCATGCTATGGTCTATCTTGGTAAATATTTTCTTGAACCCCAGTGTAATAGTTAGGACAGTTTTTTTAACTTTAGCCAAAAATGAAAAAAATGGGGCTTCCCTGGTGGCTCAGAGGTTGAAACATCTGCCTGAAAGGCAGGAGCCCCGGGTTCAATCCCTGGGTCAGGAAGATCCCCTAGAGAAGGAAATGGAAACCCACTCCAGAAATATGCTTTTTTATGTAACATAATAAGACACCAAAAAAGAGTCTCTTAACCCTTTGTGCAAAGAATTTTATATAATAAGTATGTAGCTTGTTCATTCATAAATTAATAAAATTAGTGGTGTAACTGTGTTTTTTGTATGTGTGCATATATTGACGAGCTATTTAATAAGAAAGGGCTACTTACATATAGAGGATGATAGGCAAACTTGCAGTGATATTACTTAACAAATTCTTCTAACTAAGTTATCAGTAAACTCCTTGGCTATAAATGACAAAAGATAAGTGAAAGATAAAATAACTGGTTATAATCTGAGTCTCTCATCTTTTTTTCCTCTGAAATTTTATGTATGTATTAGTACCAGGTATTAGTTTTAGACAGTCATCACTTCTAGGCTGAATCTTTTACAAATTCTGTAGTTTATGTTTGTTTTTTATTTCAATTTTATTTCAATTTTAAATGCATAATTTATTCTACAGATTATCAGTTACATCTTCACAAACCTGAAAACACAGAAGGTGATTTGGTGATTATGGCGATCACATAGAAGTCCCCAGAGCCACATCAGTTCATCTTGATTTATTACAGAGATAAAAAAATATGGCTGAATGGCACAGAATCAGATCAGCATCAGGAGCAACATGTCCTATTCATTTATAACCAGGAACTGGGTGTGTATCTGTGTGTGCATGTGCCACCATCTTCATAGTTTAAAACCTTTGCTTAAAGTAGTGATACGTATCTGCACAACAATCCTTCCTCCCCCTCTTCCCTTCAGTGAGTATGTGTGGACCTTCGAGGTTCTACAGAACACTTTCCATGGAATGATCTGAGACTATGCTACCCTATATTTGCCTTTTGGTGTTCAGTCAGCAGATAACTTATATATTTGAGATGCTCAATAAATACTTGATAGTTATGGTGTGTGTTCGAAGTCACTTCAGTCATGTCTGGCTCTTTGCATCTCTATGAACTGTAGGCCACCAGGCTCCTCTGTTCATGGGATGCTCCAGGCAACAATACTGGAGTGGGTTGTCATACCCTCCTCAAGGGGATCGTCCAGATCCAGGGATTGAACTCTTGTCTCCAGCATCTACCTGCATTGGCAGGTGGGTTCTTTACCAATAGCACCACCCAGAAAACCCTGATAATTATAGTAGTTGAAGTTTTATATCTATACCTATATTTGTATCTATATCTATATCAGGCTCAGAGTGGGAGACACTTTGTGTGGTGACATTTGAAAGGGGAAGAAATCTAGTTTTTTTTTTAGAATCTTTTTGTATCTATGGTTGATTTCCAAGAACACTGTGGCTTAGGTCAAAACCACTTTGGCTATGGAAGTTCGAAATAAAATTAGCTTGTGTCTAATACTTCTTATGGGCTTCCCTGGTGGTTCAGTGTTAAAAAAAAAAAAAAAAAATTCTACCTGCAATGTAGATGCAGGTTCCAATGTTGGGTCAGGAAGATCCCCTGGAGAAAGAAATAACAACCTAGCCCAGTATTCTTGCCTGGAAAATCCCCTGGACAGAGGAACCTGGTGGGCTACAGTCTGTGACGTTGCAAAAGAGTTGGACATGACTGAGCAACTAAAACAACAAAAAATGCTTCTTACAGAGTTTAAAGTGCCATATTAAAAGGTTTTGATAATTAGAATAAAACAGAAAGTTACAGTGTGATTTGTGGGACCATACAACACCAGCTCCTTGTGAATAGTCACTAATAAGCAACAAGGAAGGGAATGAATCTTGATCTTGGTTAGTTAACTCAACATCAGAAAATAAATTTCAAATTTCCTCTGAACACCCATTGTTGACTCAGTAAGTTTTGGTCACTGGCTCTGTATAAGATGTGGGTGTGGACATGGTTGTATTAGCTATCTCTTGTCACACAAGAAATGACCCCCACTAAAATGAGTGGCTTAAAACAATGAACACTAGTTATTTCAGCTTTGTAAGTAAGGCATCAGGGTGTAACTTATCTGGATCCTATACTTCAGGGTCTCCCAAGAGACTGCAGTCGTGGTGTAGGCTGGCACTGTGGTCACATCTGAAGATGTGACTGGGAGAGGAATTGTTTCCAAGTTCATGAGAGTGAATACTGACAGGATTCGGTTCCTTACCAGCTGTTGGTTGAAGGTCCACCTTAATTCCTTATCATGAAGGTCTTTTTATAGCACAGATGAAAACATGGCAGGCAGCTGGATTCCCTCTGAGTGAATGAGCAAAAGAGCAAACGAGGTCACTCAAGACTGAAGTCACTTTCTTTTTATAACCCAATTTTGAAAATACCGTTCCATCAATTTTGCTTCACTCTATTCAATCCCTAGGTCTAGGTCACACTCATGAGGAGAGGGTTATAAAAGGGCATGATAAAAAGTAGGCAGAGATTACTGGGGGTTGCACTAGAGGCTAACCTGTCACAAGGTCTCTGTTGTCAGTCATGATATAAGCAAATTATTTTCTTTAAAAATCCAATTTGATTTTTTTCTTTCATACTTGTAATTAAAGAAAATGCATATAAATGATCAGGAGAACAGACATACCCTGAGTATAATCCTGTTTTGGTGATACAAGTAGCTGTGTGGTAGGTGGGAAACTAACCATATGAAAGATTAATAAATTTAAATGCTACAGAGGCACACTGTCTCACCTTCAAAATAGCCATTTAAGTTAAATATTTTTAAATGTCAACAGATTCTACCAACATTTAAGACTATATTTATAATTCAACAAAAACATCTTGAAATTTCTGACTTTTTAATTGATTTTTTTCAATATTGGGATAAAAGATATCTGGTTACCATGTTTCATCTCTATACCAAACTATTGCATGAAGGGAAGACAACATTAGACCAAAAATATATTAAATAGCTTTGCATAAAATGATAGGGAACTATTTCATTATTAAAGAAATGCATTTATATACTTTGGAAAATCAAGGTGGTATTTTGTTTTTAATTTTTATTTTGCTGTTGTTTGCTATTAGTTTTTTAAGTATAACATTTTACCCCTGAAAAGGTCCCTGTTTTTAATTTAGTTAATTAAAATGCTAATTTATTTTATTATCAAAATAATTGTTCACCATGTCCACTAAGGTAGAATATAACCATAATTACAAATATCAGGTGATTTTGATACCTTCTTTCTTTCTGACTTCAGGTTTTCTAATCCAATATTACATCATATTGATTTTTTCAGTAAAATCTCTTATTGTTGTTGTATGCAATATTGAACCACTGAATCCCTTTCTTGCTGTAAAATTAGATGTGTAACCATTGTCTCATAATGAATATGCTGCCTAACAATGGACTCCTTTATAAACACAACAATAACATTTTGAATTTCATCATTATGAAAGATTAGAAATGTACAATTTAATTCCCAGGGTTTTAGCGTTAATACGATACTAGCTAAAATATTTACATTTCACTGCCAGTTTAATTAAGCATATTCATTGTCTTGAATCAAAACATAATTTGCACTGGGTTTAAATATTTCAGCATTATGTTTGTACAGAGTTTGAACACTGTCACAGAGGGTCTGGAGAGTTAATTTTAAACTCCAGCAAATGAGTCATTTTAAGCTAACCCAAGCTTCTTGGTGCATTTTAACACAGCTTTACATTTTGTGACAAATTGAATTCCAGCCAGGTGTCACTTTTTAGAATCCCCAAGGTTTATCTCTGCCCTTTCTGCTCTGACATATGCTTTTGACATACCCAGAAAATTGTGCAATAGAAACCTGTGGAGTGGTAATACTCTCTACAGCAGGGGTCAGTTGTAAAGAACCATTAATGAGACCTCCCATAAACAAACAGTTCTGAGCAGTGACTGTGGTAGAGGAAACAAAATGAGATATGATCTACTATTATATATTGAATATAGTGCAAGATTCTCTTATAACACATTTTAAAGAATGTTTTACAGAAAACAAGCTGGTTTATCTGTCCATCTCTCCCATGGGAAAATTATTTGACCTTGTTTAAATTGTTATTTTTCCTTTCAATCTGAGAAATGCTCAATATTCACTTTTATTGATGTTTCACAATGGGTGTGTCATCTACTGTCTGTCTCATTAAAAATGCCACCAGTCTTTGAAGACATGTACCAGAGCCCTTGAACTCAAATCAATTAATATTTAAATAACTTGCAATAAACTGTTCCTAGTGGACCCCACCATGTAGGTTATTCTGGAGTGAAAATAATGAAGAACAGAAACGACCTACCTACAATAAGTAAAAACTATCAAGTAAAAATGAAGTTGGACTTTCCGCTCATAAATTCTTAAAGTGAAACCTGCTGGAAATGTAACATTGTGTTTCAAGAGAAGCCCTTCGGTCATATTATTTACATTAATCCACAAGAAATAGATAGGATATCCTGGTACATGAAGCAGGAATTAAGGTTTTGAGTAGATGACCTGGATAACAGTTTAGTGGTTATCTATTAACTAATCTGTTTAGATGTGATATTTGATGGTTATTTTTCATTTGTATATTTGTCGACATTTAATGTTTTGCTTATTTATGTTATATGTAACTACCCTCCAAATAATTCATTAATATACAAAACTTTATAATTAAGTTCAAACCCAACAAGTGAAAAAGTAGAAAAGTTTGCAAAACATTTGCATGTTGCAATATGCTTCAAATTTCTTGAAATTGACATAATTTTTCTCAAGTTTGTTGGTTATAAATAGTGTACACATAGATTTTTTTAAACTCAGCATACC
>SJYQ01000263.1:167344-192154 GCA_006410935.1 Redunca redunca | reverse complement strand
AAGATATAATTGAAGTTATTATATTAAATTTAAAACTAATTAGGAAAAAATCCTCTTCTGATTTTTATAAAATATGCTTAATAATATTATAAAATTGTGCAGATGTATGATCTGTTTGTTTCACGACCCAAAATATGAATAAATCAGGAAAGTAGAGTGAAATGAGATAAAGGGTTAGTGTGTAAATCACCACATAATGAAATACTGACTTATGGAGTAAAACTACCCAAAGACTGTTGCACAGTTTCTTATCCCCATTTCACAAGTCTCCTGGAATATTCTAACATGCCTTTCTGTCCAGTCTTAACTTAAGTTCAAGGACTCTGAATGAAAGAGATTTTATTTGCAGATCTTCCTCACCTTTCCTCATCCTAATTCTAAGATAATAATACTATGAGCCTTAGGGGATATATGAAATGTGACAAAGTAGTGTGTGTGTGTGTGTGTGTGTGTGTGTGTGTGTGTGTGAATGAGATGACATCATACTAACTGCATTGTTGATGATTTACGTAGAGTAACAGTGCCTTAGAAATTTACCCTTTGGGAAAAAAATCATTATTATTTGTAACTTTTATAATTCCTCAATAGATAAATCAATATTCCTTATTTTGATTAGATGAGTTTTGAATAGATTTGGGCAAACCTGACCCTCAAATATTCCTTTTATGAATTTCTCTGTAGCTTTGATATGCTAAGTGATATGCCATGGAAAGAGTCCAACATGGATGAAAACCGGCTCCTGCCTTCAATGGGCTGTATTTCCATAGGAAGGGACAGACATGTGCATAACTCTGTTAATGTTGGTATTCTTGTCTCTCTTCTCCTTACAGTTTTCTAAGTGTCTTGCTGGAGTTTTAAAATAAACATCATGAATAAACTTTCAAAAGCATCAAACCTAAGAAATGTTAAAAAGTAAAGATTAGGTGGATGCAGTCATTTTGTAAACTATTGGCTTCCCAAAATCTTTTTTCCTATTTCAAGAAATAACATATTAGGTTGAACACAAAGTTCCTTTAGGTTTTTCCATAAGCTCTTACTGGGAATCCCAAACAAATTTTGGCCAACCGAATACATCACCATATCAGATAATACGTACAGTCTAATGGTTTAATTTACATATATTATGTAATAATTACCAAAAAGATCTAGTTAATATACATCATCTCATACAGAAACAATAAAAAAAAACAAAATTATCTTTGTTATGAGAACTCTTAGGATCTACTCTCTTAATAATTCCCCTGTATACCATATGCAGTGATAATTGTGGTCATCATGTTCAGTATTTCTGGTACTTATTTTATCATAAAAACAGGAAGATTGTACCTTTCAACCACCTTCTCCAATTTTCCCTCCCACCCCCTACCTATGGTGACCACAGATCTGATCTCTTTATCTATAATTTGGAAGTTTTATTTTTGTATTTCATATGTAAGTGAGATCATGCAATATCTGTCTTTCTGAGTCTGACTTATTTCACTTACCACAATCACAGTACCTTCATGGTCCCTCGATTTTGTCACAAATGATAGATTTCCCTGTTTCTTTCTTTTTTTCTTTATGTCTGAATAATATTTCGTTGTATATATATACTAAGTCTTCTTTATCCTTTCATTAATCAGTGGATATTTAGATTGTTTCTATGTCTTCACTATTGTAAACAATGCTGCTATGAATATGGGGTCAGCTCAGTTCAGTTCAGTCACTTAGGCATGTCTGACTCTTTGTAACCCTATGGACTACAGCACTCCAGGCTTTCCTGTCCATCACCAACTCCTGGAGCTTGCTCAAACTCATGTCCATCAAGTCAGTGGTGCCATCCAACTCATGCTCTGTCATCCCTTTCTCTTCCTGCCTTCAAACTTTCCAAGCATCAGGGTTTTTTCCAATGAGTCAGTTCTTCCCATCAGGTGGCTAAAGTATTGGAGTTTCAGCTTCGGCGTCAGTCTTTCTAATGAATACTCAGGACTCATTTCTTTTAGAATGGACTGGTTTGATCTCCTTGTAGTCCAAGGGACTCTCAAGAGTCTTCTGCAATACCACAGTATAAAAGCATCAATACTTCAGTCCAGTTCACTTCACTCGCTCAGTCATCTCTGACTCTTTACTATCCCATGTTCTACAGCATGCCAGGCCTACCTATACATCACCAACTCCCAGAGTTTACTCGAACTCATGTCCATTGAGTTGGTGATGCCAACCAGCCATCTCATGCTCTGTCGTCCCCTTCTCCTCCTGCCTTCAATCTTTCCCAGCATGAGGGTATTTTCCAATGAGTCAGTTCTTCCCATCAGGTGGCCAAAACATTGGAGTTTCAGCTTCAGCATCAGTCCTTCCAATAAATATTCAGGACCTATTTCCTTTAGGATGGATTGGTTGGATCTCCTTGCTGTCCAAAGGACTCTCAAGAGTCTTCTCCAACACCACAGTTCAAAAGCATGAATTCTTTGGTGCTCAGCCTTCTCTATACTCCAACTCTCACATCCATACATAACTACTGGAAAAAACAGCTTTGACTATACAGACCTTTGTGGGCAAAGTAATGGCTTTGCTTTTTAATATGCTGTCTAGTTTGGTCATAACTTTCCTTCCAAGGGGCAAGCGTCTTTTAATTTCATGAATGCAGTCACCATATGCAGTGATTTTGGCGCCCCCCCCCCAAAAAAAATAAATTCTGTCACTGTTTCTACTGTTTCCCCACCTATTTCCCATGAAGTGATGGGACCAGAGGCCATGATCTTAGTTTTTTGAATGTTGAGCTTTAAGCCAACTTTTTCACTCTGCTCTCACTTTCATCAAGAGGCTCTTTAGTTTTTCTTCTCTTTCTGCCATAAGGGTAGTATCATCTGTGTATCTGAGGTTATTGATATTGCCCCCAGAAATTTTGATTCCAGCTGTGCTTCATCCAGCCTGGCATTTCACATGATGTACTCTGCATATAAGTTAATAAGCATGGTGACAATACACAGCCTTGACGTACACCTTTCCCTATTTGGAAGCAGTCTGTTGTTCCATCTCCAGTTATAACTGATGCTTCTTGACCTGCATACAGATTTCTCAGGAGGCAGGTAAGGTTGTCTGGTATTCCCATCTCTTTAAGAATTTTCCATAGTTTGTTGGGATATACACAGTCAAAGGCTTTGGAGTAATCAATAAAGCAGAAGTAGATGTTTTTCTGGAACTTACTTGTTTTTTCTATGATCTAATACATGTTGGCAACTTGATCTCTGGTTCCTCTGCCCTTTCTAAATCTACCTTAACATTTGGAAGTTCATGGTTAATGTACTGTCGAAGCCTGGCTTGGAGAATTTTGAGCGTTGCTTTGCTAGCATGTGATATGAGTACAATTGTGCAGTAGTTTGAACATTCATTGGCATTGCTCTTCTTTGGAATTAGAATGAAAACAGACCTTTTCCAGTCCTGTGGCCACTGCTGAGTTTTCCAAATTTGCTGTCATATTGAGTGCAGCACTTTTGCAGCATCATCTTTTAGGATTTGAATAGTTCAACTGGAATCCCCTTACCTCTACTAGCTTTGTTCATAGTGGTGCTTCCTAAGGCCCATCTGACTTTGCACTCCAGGATGTCTGGCTCTAGGTGAGTGATCATACCATCATGGTTATCTGGGTCATGAAGATCTTTTCTGTATAGTTCTTCTTTGTATTCTTAACACCTCCTCTTAATATCTTATGCTTCTGTTAGGTCCATACCATTTCTGTCCTTTATTGAGCCCATCTTTGTGTGAAATGTTCCCTTGGTATCTCTAATTTTATGAAGAGATCTCTAGTCTTTCCCATTCTATTGTTTTCCCCATTTCTTTGCATTGATCACTGAGAAAGGCTTTCTTATCTCTTACTATTCTTTGGAACTCTGCATTCAGATGGGTATATCTTTCCTTTTCTTCTTCAGGCACTTTATCAGACCTAATCTCTTGATCTACTTATTACTTCCACTGTATAATACTAAGGGATTTGATTTAGGTCGTACATGAATGATCTAGTGGTTTTCCCTGCTTTCTTCAACTTAAGTCTGAATTTGGGGTGCAGATATATTTTTGATTTAGTGTTTTTATTTCCTTTGGATAATTTCCCAGACATAGAATTGTTGTATTGTATGGCAGTTCTGTTTTTAACTTTTTTAGTAATCTCAATTTTGTTTTCCATACTGGTTGTCCCTGTTTGCAGTCCCCCTGACAGTTCACAAGAGTTCCCTTTTGTACACACCCACACTAGCATTTGTTATCTCCTGTTTTTTAATTATAATCATTCCAACAAGTGTGAGATTATTCCTCATTGTGGTTTTAATTTGCATTTTGCTTGTGACTAGTAGTGTTGAGCATCTTTCATGTACCTATTGGCCAACTATATATTTTCTTTGGAAATGGTCTAGTCAAGTCTTTTGTCCATTTTACTTGCATTTCTTCATTATTGAGTTGTATGAGTTCTTTGGATATTTTGGATATTAACCCCTTACCAGATACATGGTTTGCAATTCTTTTTCCCCATCCTGTATGTTAACTTTCATTTGTTGATGGTGTCTCTTTCTGTAAAGATTATTTGTTTGATTAAGTCCCAGTTTTGTTGTTGGTGCTTAGCTTTAGGTGCGATTTCTAAACTGTCCTTACCGAGACCCATGTGACAGGAGACTTTTTTCTATGTTTCTTTCCACCCCTAGGAGTTTCATGGTTTCAGGTCTTACATTTAAGTCTTTAATCTACTCAGAAAAATTTTTGTGAGTAGTGAAACATCCTAAACCTATTTTTAATGATTAGAACATCCTTTAACTTAAAATAGGAAATACAGGGGTCACCGAACACACAGGAGTCACTTCTATAGTTCTTTACCTTTTGTTTTTGCTTTACATGACCCTTTCACAACATGACTTTTTCACTGAACACATATATACAAACAATTACATTAACTAAATAGTCTCAACATGTTCTTTACTGAAAGATAGCAAATGAAATTTATAATGACATGATCTATCTGGAGATTGTTAAAATAGTAATGGGATGGAAGGAGACTCTAATATTTTTATTAAACATGTGGGATGATTAAATAATATTTAAGATATTACATTCAGAACACTGATTAAATTTTATTTCTCTTTATCCTACATTGAATTTATATTATTCAGCTACTGCAATCTAGCCTGTACATATGTACAATGGGATCAACATCAAAGGAATCTATTTATTTGTTCTTATACTTGCATTTCCTTATAGTTATCAAAACATAAAGTCCTTAAGTGAATAATTACTTTATCACAGAACTAATACAAAGAAACACAAATTGTTTCAATTATTTGCTATTTTGCTTTATTAATTAACTGATATCTCCTGATACATATACATACCTATTTATATTCATTTACCTAGATAGTATATTCAAAAGCAGAGACATTACCTTGCCGACTAAGGTCCGTCTAGTCAAGGCTATTGTTTTTCCTGTGGTCATGTATGGATGTGAGAGTTGGACTGTGAAGAAGGCTGAGCACCGAAGAATTGATGCGTTGGAACTGTGGTGTTGGAGAAGACTCTTGAGAGTCCCTTGGACTGCAAGGAGATCCAACCAGTCCATTCTGAAGGAGATCAATCCTGGGATTTCTTTGGAAAGAATGATGCTGAAGCTGAAACTCCAGTACTTTGGCCACCTCATGCGAAGAGTTGACTCATTGGAAAAGACTGATGCTGGGAGGGATTGGGGGCAGGAGGAGAAGGGGACGACCGAGGATGAGATGGCTGGATGGCATCACGGACACGATGGACGTGAGTCTGAGTGAACTCCGGGAGATGGTGATGGACAAGGAGGGCTGGCGTGCTGCGATTCATGGGGTCACAAAGAGTCGGACACGACTGAGCAACTGAACTGAACTGATAGTCATGAATTAAAATGTTTTTGAACCCCACTCCAGCGCTCTTGCCTGAAAAATCCCATGGACAGAGGAGCCTGGTAGGCTGCAGTCCATGGGGTCGCTAAGAGTCGGACACGACAGAGCGAGTTCACTTTCAATTTTCACTTTCATGCATTGGAGAAGGAAATGGCAACCCACTCCAGTGTTCTTGCCCGGAGAATCCCAGGGACGGGGCAGCCTGGTGGGCTGCTGTTTCTGGGGTTGCACAGAGTCAGACACGACTGAAGCGACTTAGCAGCATAGCAAATGTATTAGTATTTGAACTGCAACCAACTTAGGAAATGTGTTAAACCCAGTGAGACTTTGAAGTAGCATTATTTTCAGATGCTACATCCCACAAGATTAAGGAGTTTTACTCTATTTCACATTGATTTGAAGTTCTCATTTAGAGTTCTTAGGATTACAATCCAAACAAACAACCTCATATTTTTATTCTTACACGATAAGGTTTGTATTATATCTATTAGTAAAACATATACTTCCAGAGCTTCCTTTATCTTTTTGAGAATAAGAAAGACTGACAATCTTTACTCCTTGAGTTATAGACCTGAAGATAAACCAGTGAAAGCCTCCAAAGGAAAAAACCTCGCTTGGTTAACACAGCTTCTCTGATAACTGTTCTAAAGCTGTACCTTTCACTCTGGGGCTGTGGCAAATAAACCTCTCCATGATCCTTTCTCCAGAAATGACAGAACCCACGGTTTTGGACTTGGTTCATGGAGAAGGCAATGGCACCCCACTCCAGTACCCTTGTCTGGAAAATCCCATGGACGGAAGAGCCTGGTGGGCTGCAGTCCATGGGTTGCGAAGAGTCGGACATGACTGAGCGACTTCTCTTTCACTTTCACTTTCATGCATTGGAGAGGGAAATGCCAACCCATCCAGTGTTCTTGCCTGGAGAATCCCAGGGACGGGGGAGCCTGGTGGGCTGCCATCTCTGCGGTCGCACAGAGTCGGACACGACTGAAGCGACTTAGCAGGAGCAGCAGCAGCATGATGTCTTAACCTAAATTTTGGAGCAAAGACAAGAATCTTAAAATCATGAATATTTTTTAAGCTAGTGATCCCCGTTTTGATGATTCTACTCTAAAGAATGAATTTGAAAATACATAAAATGTTTTATGTTATATCATAATGTAAATTGGTATAGCCGGGAAACAGTATGGAGGTTCCTCAAAATATTAAAAGAATGACCATATGATCCAGCCATCTCACTTCTAAGTTTATACACAAAGGAATGAAAACAATATTGACAATAGCCAAGATAGGGAGGTAACCCAAGTTGCCTTTTAATGGATGAGTGGATAAAGAAGATAAGGTGTAAGGTCTAAAGATCTAGTGTAAAACATGGTGACTATAGTTGATAACACTGTACTTACTATACAATTGAAATTTGCTGAGACTATAGAACCTTAATGTTCTCATCAAAAATAACATAAATAGGTAAAGTGATATGTTAATTATCCCACCATTATTAAATGATGGCAATTTCACAGTGTATACATACATCAAATCATCATGATGTACAGCTTAAATGTCTTATAATTTTATGTCAAATTTACCTCAATACTTGTAAAAAGAAGCTTTTTATTATATCATTTCCCCATTACTTATANGTATAATATAAAACATAAAAACATTAAAAATGAAATAATATGGCTGTGGCTCAGCTGGTAAAAGAATCCGCCTGCAATGCGAGAGACCTGGGTTTGATCCCTGGGTTGGGAAGATCCCCTGGAGAAGGGAAAGGCTACCCACTCCAGTATTCTGGCCTGGAGAATTCCATGGAGTATATAGTCCATGGGGTCTCAAAGAGTCAGACACGACTGAGCAAATTTCACTTCACTAATGAAAGTTTTAAGTACCATTCAGAGCATGAAATATATTTGGAGGAAATTGAGAGTTTGCTTTGTTAAAGGAAAGTTAAATTTTAAGCAAGTTTTCAAAAAAATCTTTCTGATGAGGTAATCTATTTGATTAAGGATTCAGGGATAGGAACATTAAAGCCAGGTGGTTCAAAGCACTCAGGCTATCTTAGAGTGGCTTTGCTCTGAGAGCAAGCATGGAAGTTATTTGATGCACCCTTTCCTTCTCCAGTCTCTACAATTTCGTTCTAAATGAAAGAATACACAGACATCAAGATCTTTTTTTGGAACAAAGTATGGAATACAAATTATGCTAGCTTATTTTTTTTAATGCTTGATTTATATTTTCCCCTTTTTATGTTTTATTTTGCCTTATGGGCATGAAAAGTTTCTATTTGTTGAAAAGAGAAGTGCTTGTTTTGCAGGTGACAAATTTCTAAAGAAAAAGGATCATATCAAAGGACTGCATTATCACATAATCAGCGGTGGGGATAGCACCTTAAAAACTGCACAAACTGCTAAGTTTTTTTCTTACAAGAATAAGAATAAGATGAACAAATGGCTACTTTTTCAGCAGTTCTGTTAGTTCCTTAGGTGCTAATGTTTCTAAATGAAAAGGGTAGAAGTACCACAGCTATTTTAGGGACATTAGTGCTTAAAACTTTTACATGACCCACTTTTATTATAGATAGTCATTGCTAAGTCACTTCAGTCCTGTCCGACTCTGTGCGACCCCAGAGACGGCAACCCACCAGGCTCCCCCGTCCCTGGGATTCTCCAGGCAAGAACACTGGAGTGGGTTGCCATTTCCTTCTCCATAGATAGTCATTAACCAAGACTTATTGGAGGTTTTCTTTTTTAAAAAAAGTACTTAAATTTTGACTTCTAAAAGTAAATCGTTTGTTTGTGGGAATCTGGTAAAAATACATTTTTTGTTACTTTAAAAGAATAGAATACTGGAACTTTGATCAGTGTATCAATGATGTTTTCCTCCTATACAAAGTCCATGAGAAATGTGTTGCACCATCATTAGATAAGACCACCTGAAAAATAGCAGTAATGTTCGGTTTATAGTAAATACAGAGATCTAAATAGAATTATAGTCCTCATTTTAGAATGTGAGGACTCTGTTCTGATCCTGGGTAGATATTTATTTCTCTGTTTTTTTGTTTGGGTTTTTATTTTTTAATAATAAGGAATTGCAACATCGTGTAGGTGCTGATTATTTGACCAGTAGGTGGCAGCATAGCTCTTTGGTTGTTCGGAAGAAGTGTTCTCCAATTTTGAACCAAAACAACTCTACGGTGATTTAAAAAAATAAACTTTTTCTATATGCTTCATATGCTTCTTTTGTTTTCACACCATTTTCATGCATGGGCATATAATATTTAGGTTTTAGTTTTACAGAAGATTAGCAATCTGCCTTTTCAGATACATTATGTGATGTTTTTATATATAGGCTGTATTTACAATATAATTTTCACTTTTAGATCATAACATTTTAGACCATAAAGGGACACTTTTAAATTTATTACTTCACCCCTATCATTTTATAGACGAAAAAAAAAATGGAGTTCCAGAAACATAAAGTGATTTGTCCAAGATCAACCACATGCATTTCAGAAATCAATTCATCCTCCTCTCTCAATAAAAAGTTATCTGCAACAAATTTTCTTTTGTACAAATGTTGATATCTGAACTAGAGAGTATAGACAACTACTTATATTTTATTTTATTTATATTTTAAAGTAAAATGTCTCTCTCTTTTTCTTTTATTTGATTAGCTTAAACGGTATGGAAAGGCCATTGATGTGTGACAGTAATTTTTCCTGGTCACTAACGTTTTTAATCAATAACAACATCAGATTAGGTGACTAGTCAATGCCAGCTGATGTGACAGGTTTAAATTGTGACAAGTCACCTTAGTAACCACTTGTCTCCAGTCTTTCAGAATTTTGGTAATTTTGGTAATTTTTCTTCAGCTTAAAGTTAAAAGTAAAGCTTAAAGTTAATGTTATTGTGGGAAAGGACCCTAGCAAACCTCCCCTCCCTTACTTCTTAGAACTGGTGCTGCTCCCCCTGGCCCTCACCTCACCCCATTACTCAGACTCCAGCTGGCTCCTGGAAATTGCCAAACAGATTCCAAGCCAGACCCAAGCTTTTGCATTCACTAAAACGGTGGTACCAAATATTTTCAAAGATTGCTCTCTTGTCTTCTTTGGGTTTTGGCACAAATATTATCATTGCAGGGAAACTGCATGATCATCTTAAAATTACAACTGTCCCCTTGTCATTTTTCCAATCCATATTCTCTGACTTCTTTAGTATTTCTTTTGGCTACCATAAATTTGAGAATATTTCTGCTAAGCAACCAAAGAACTATGTACTATTATCCACATAGGCAAACAATATGTCATTTATGTTTTTATTTATTAGTTAGTGTATTATCATTTATCCCACTAAACTATAAGCCTCAAGGGACCCCAGATTATGGATATCTTGTTTTCTTCTATATCTCCAACATCTAGAATAGTCCCAGACAAATAGTAATAACTCAAGAAATGTAATGTATTTTATTCTTTTAAATAAAGCTCCTGAGATCATTGGAAGGAAGCCGTATATAAGAAATTGCTACTTAAATGCCTAGTTAACGTACAGCTTACTTCCTGAATTATTTGTAATTCTTACAAAGTATTACAGCCTTGATTTGGCAAGTTCCTATATCTTTGCTAGTAATTGATGACTATTGTAAGGAAAAAAAGAAAACATTAATGGTGTATTAGGCTTTCCAGATACATGGTGAATATCTTTTTTCCACCCTCTTATTCTATGTTTTTCTTATTCTCTTTTTAAAATAATTATATAATAAAATACATAAGTCAAACTAATGAAGACATCTTGGAATTTTAATAATCTCAAGTTTGTTGTTGTTGTTGATGTTGTTGTTGTTCAGTTGCTAGTCGTGCCCAGCTCCTTGTAACCTGATGGACTGCAGCATGCCAGGCTTCTCTGCCTTACTGTCTCCTGGAGTTTGCTCCTGGAGTTTGTCCACTGAGTCAGTGATGCTGTCTAACCATCTCATTCTCTGCTTCCCTCTTCTCCTTTTGCCTTCAATCTTTCCTACCCTCAAGGTCTTTTCCAGTGAGCCAGCTCTTCACTTCAGTTGGCCAAGGTATTGGAGTTTCAGCTTCAGCATCAGTCTTTCCAATGAATATTCAGGGCTGATTTCCTTTAAGATGGTCTAGTGGGATCTCCTTGCTTCCTAAGAGACTCTCAAGAGTCAGCTCCAGCACTGCAATTCAAAGGCATCAATTCTTTATTGCTCAACCTTCATAATGGTCCAGCTCTCACATCCATGCATGACTACTGGAGAAACCATAGCTTTGACTACACAGACCTATGTTGGCAAAGTGCTGTCTTTGCCTTTTAATATACTATCAAGGTTTATCATAGCTTTCCTTCAAAGGAGCAAGCATCTTTTCACGTCATGGCTCCAGTCACCATCCACAGTGATTTTGGAGCCCAAGAAAATGAAATCTGTCACTGCTTCCACTCTTTCCCCATCTATCTGCCATGAAGTGATGGGACAGGAGACCATGATCTTAGTTTTTGAATGTTAAATTTTAAGCCAGCTTTTTCACTCTCCTCTTTCACTTTCATCAAGGAGCTCTTTAGTTCCTCTTCACTTTCTGCCATTAGAGTAGTATTATTTGCATATCTGAGGTTGATACTTCTCCCAGCAATCTTGATTCCAGCTTGTGATTTATCCAGCCCAGCATTTCGCATGATGTACTCTGCTTATGGGTTAAATAAACAGCATAACAATATACAGCCTTGTATTCCTTTCCAAATTTTGCACCAGTCTGTTGTTCCTTGTAAGAGTCAGTTATTTTAAGTTTAGATACAGAAAAATAAAATATAGCATTTCGTCTCTTGAGTCATAATATTGACTTTGACAGATGTATTAATGTGCTACCCATTCTGAGGTGAGCAACTCTGCACATTTTCTGTGCACGTCCTTATTTCACTAGAATGTTCCTTTCTAGTCAAAAGGCTTATTTTTGCTACTAGTCACATACCACTGGTACTTTGTGGCTTTGTGACTATAAAATCACCTAATCTAGGCTACAAATCAGTGACAAGTGATGGCAGAAGAGATAATGCTAATGATATGCCTGGCATTTTTCCTTCTAAGGGAATATTGATCCAGGGTTCTCACATTCAGTTTGTAGGGAGAATTTTTTTACATGAAACACTGTCTTATGAGAAACATAGACACCATATCCTTTGCTTTGGGGTCATTCCAGATTCTCACATGTGTGTAAAATGCTATAATCTATATTGTGAAATATATATTAAGCAAGCTCAGTCTGTTCACATTAAATTCACAGTACTCTTATTCATTTAGGTTCAATGATATGAATTTTGTATTATGAAAGAATAACTTTTTTTCATACAAACGANTACAAACGACCTATGAACACATTAATTGCTCCTATAACGCATTTGTGCATGATGTTATCACCAACAAAGATCTAATAAAAAGGAATTCTCATTGTCATAAAAATAAAATTGAATGAAGTAAAATGTGCATTTCCTCATTTAAATCATGAGTGATTGATATTGCTCACTTTGAACAATTTTTTTAAAAAAATAGTGAGATGAAAGAGTGGATCATGAGATGACAGGCAGTTTTATATCCATGTGCATACATGACCACCTTCTTCAGGAAACAGTATCAGAAATAGTAAGTGCAGAGTTATCAAAATCTCTGAAATCACTTGATATTGCCTTAAATGAGATCTGGATATTTTATGTAGGAATGCAATTAGTCACTTGTCAGTCCACTAATGTAGAAAAAAATGTAATGTAAAAAGTGTAATATCAAAAATGTCCATTTTAATCTAAAATTTGAAAAATAAAATGAATTCACACATGCAAAATTTTTGGGTTACAGAGGCACATACTTTTTATAATGGTATTTACTTTGTGAATGATCATATGGCATATTGTCACTTCAAATGTTTTAGAGGAAAGTTCTGAGTAAATTAACCAGATGATGTGGAAAATAAGCCAATAAGCCACCTGTAGTTTTGTTTGTACACAATATCATACACATATAGTTGATCCTTTTGATTTTAGACATCACAATCTGTAACATCTCTAAACATGAAATGAATATCCATAGTAGCCTCCTTAGATTCCATCTATGCAAATAGTTTCCTGAGCACAGAGCTTAAATGGCATTAGGACTCTGCATGACTGCTGTCATTTAGAAAACACACTAAAGTTTCTGGAAAATTTAAAATATGGCCCTTAGCATTAATGTTACCTTTCCTCATGGATAAAAAGAATGTTTTTTTCCTTAGATTGGTACTTTAAAGTCAATTGTGACTCTTCCATATTAAAATTATTATTAGACATTATATTCCTGAACAAATTGAGATATATAATTTATTGAAGAAATGAATACTTTCATACCATGCTGGAAAGCATATTCTATCACGCTGCTGTATTATAGTCCATTCATACCAATGTAGCATTCGCCTCTTTTATACTAATGATTAGTTTCTTTCTGTCTTCTCCCAGTGGGATGTGATCTCTTAGGGAATGGAACTGTTTTTATTTTATTTTTTTGTCCGTTTTGGGACTTCAGGTATCTAATATAGTGGTTGGCATCAGGTATTATTCAAGAAATGTTTATTATANTTTATAGAAATTAATTAATTTGTTTAGTCTTTATTTGCATTTCTTATTTCTACACTCTTTGTTTTTGAAGAAAATATATAATAAGAAAATGAAACCTATTTGCATCGGGGCTTGCCATTTACAGGGCTTCTTTTACATAAATTTTGATAAACATTTGTGAGAAAAATGTAAAAATACTAGAAACTATCTCAGTGCATTTTGAGGAAGTGATTTATACTTGCTAGCTTTATTTCCTTTTTTATTCTTTCTGACCAATAAACAAAGACTTCTCAATCAGGTCATGTCTTTTCTGATATGTCTCATATTTGAATCCAAATATGCAAGTCAAGACTCTTCTCATCAGCTTTCTGTGTAATATTCATAACACAAAAGTCTGAATGTGAAAATTATCACATTTATTTGTAAATATTTGTCAGTTAAAATAAGATCCTTTTATGAAAAGTAAATGAAAAAAATGGGGTCTTAAAAAAGGAAAGTCTTGAGAAAATTAAAAAGGAACAGAGGCTATGCTTGTGTCATTGCATTTCTTTTGTGTTATAAACTATTTTTAAATTACATGAAGAGGAAGTCAATCTTATATCTTGTTAAACTTGTTTTAAAGCATTTTCTCTTTCTAAATCAGTGTTGGTGTGAATGTATATGTACTTGCAGGCCTTACAGGACACCATCTCACAAATTGGTGTTGCATTGTGTCTTAGGCTTAAGTTCTATCTCAGGCTTCCTTAATTACCTAGGTGTAGAAGGAACCAGCCTATAAGGCATGGTATTCATTCTGCTCCCTTTGGCCATCAATACTGGTTTGCAGTTTTCTGTAGATTCATCAGACACAGGCAACTATCTTTTCACATATATATTAAGTAGATAAATTTTAAAATTGAATATTATGAAGTTAATTTAATGGATTTGGTAAGAAAATAATTAAAAGATACCATGCAGGAAATTTTTATATATTTTTCATTTTAACCTAAGGACGACTTAAACGACAAGTTTTATACATACAAAATCACAGTACATTTCTGATATTAACTTATACGTCTTCTTCTCTAGAAGTTAGTGTCACTTTTAGTGGTTATGGTTTGATGTAGTTTCATTATGGTCTGGTTCAGCCCCTCCATTGCTTTTATCTTCTGTTAATCCTTTCTTATCTTTTGATGCCAACTGATTTCTTTCTGATTCTGTTACATCTATCTGTTGTTACTAAGAGGGAAGATAATTAAAAACAAAGTCATTCATTTTATTTTTAAATAACTTCTTAGTAATGTTTTGAATCTTATTGCAGAAGTGCAAGTAATTCTAGAAATTAAGAAGATATTTTTTCTAGGTTATTGTAGCATCTTCCATCTAGAAATTATGAGTTCTGTTTCTTAAAAGTGTTTGGGGTATATACTACATACATGAAAACAATTTTTAAATCGTTGTTGTCATTATCCTCATCTCATCTAGACTGATTATTTTGAAAACAAAATGCTGGTTGAGAGCAAGTTCATGAAGGATTATGGAACCAGTAGTGTTTGTAGCATAGCTATCCAAAGCCTACCAATAAAATAAGAAATATTCAGTTCAGTTCAGTTGCTTAGTCATGTTCAACTCTTTGAGACCCCATAGATTGCAGCACACCAGGCCTCCCTGACCATCACCAACACCCAGATTTATTCAAACTCATGTCCATTGAGTTGGTGAGGCCATCCAAACATCTCATCCTCTGTCGTCTCCTTCCTCTCCCGCCTTCAATCTTTCCCAGGATCAGGGTCTTTTCCAATGAGTCAGCTCTTCGCATCAGGTGGCCAGAGTATTAGAGATTCATCTTTAACATCAGTCCTTCCAATGAACATTCAGGACTGATCTCTTTCAGAATGGACTGGTTGGATCTCCTTGCAGTTCAAGGGAATCTCAAGAGTCTTCTCCAAAACCACAGTTCAAATGCATCAATTCTTTGGCTCTCAGCTTTCTTTATAGTCTAACTCTTACATCCATACATGACTATTGGAAAAACCATAGCCTTGACTAGATGGACCTTTGTTGGCAAAGTAGTGTCTCTGCTTTTTAATATGCTGTCTAGAATGGTCATTACTTTTCTTCCTAGGAACAAGCGTCTTTTAATTTCATGGCTGCAGTCACCATCTGCAGTGATTTTTGAGCCCCCCAAATAAAATCTGTTTCCACTGTTTTCCCAACTATTTGCCATGAAGCAATGGATCAGAAGCCATGATCTTAGTTTTCTGAATATTGAGCTATAAGATGAGCTTTGAGATGACTGCAATTGTGTGATAGTTTGAGCATTCCTTGATATTGCCTTTCTTTGGGATCAGAATGAAAACTGACCTTTTCCAGTCCTGTGGCCACTGCTGAGTTTTCCAAATTTGTTGGTTTATTGAGTGCAGCACTTTCACAGCATCATCTGTTAGGATTTGAAATAGCTCCACTGCAATTCCATTATCTCCACTAGCTTTGTTCATAATCATGCTTCTAAGGCCCATTTGACTTTACATTCCAGAATGTCTAGCTGTAGGTGAGTGATGATACCATCATGATTATCTGGATCATAAAGGTCTTTTTTTTTACAGTTCTTCTGTGTAATCTTGCCACCTCTTTCTAATAGCTTCTGCTTCTGTTAGGTCCTTACAATTTCTGTCCTTTATTGAGCCTGTTGTTGCATGAAATGTGCCCTTAGTATCTCTAATTTTCTTGAAGAGATCTCTAGACTTTCCCATTCTATTGTTTTCCTTTATTTCTTTGCACTGATCACTGAGGAAGGCTTTCTTATCTCTCTTTGCTATTCTTGGGAGCTCTACATTCATATGGGTATATCTTTTCTTTTCTCCTTTGCATTTTGCTATTTTCTTTTCATACCTATTTGTAAGGCCTCCTCAGACAGCCATTTTGCTTTTCTGCATTTCTTTTTCTTTGGAATGTTCTTGATCCCTGTCTCCTGTACAATTTCATGAACCACTGTCCATTTTTCATCAGGCACTCTGTCTGTCAGATCTGGTCATTTAAATCTATTTCTCACTTCTACTGTATAATCATAAGGGATTAGATTTAGGTCATACCTGAATGGTCTAGTGGTTTTCCCTACTTTCTTCAGTTTGAGTCTGAGTTTGTCAATTATGAGTTCATAATCTGAGCCATAGTCAGCTCCTAGTCTTATTTTTGCTGACTGTATAGAGCTTCTTAATCTTTGGTTGCAAAGACTATATCTGATTTCAGTATTGACCATCTGGTGATGTCCTGCGTAGAGTCTTCTCTTGTCCTGTTAGAAGAGGGTGTTTGCTATGACCATGTGTTCTCTTGGCAAAACTCTTATTATCCTTTGCCCTGCTTCATTCTGAACACCAAGGCCAAATTTGCTGTTACTCCAGGTGTTTCTTGATTTTCTACTTGTGCACCCCAGTCCCCTATAAAAAGGACATCTTTTTGGGTGTTAGTTCCACAAGGTATTGGAGATCTTCATAGAGCCGTTCAACTCAGCTTCTTCAGCTGGTGAGGGCATTGACTTGGATTACCCTGATATTGAGTGGTTTGTTTTGGAAACAAACAGATATTCTGTCATTTTTGAGATTGCATCCAAGTACTGTGTTTCGGTCTCTATTGTTGAGTGTGATGGCTACCCCATTTCTTTTAAGGGATTCTTGCCTCCTTATATTAAAAAAAAAAATCTTTCAGGTCTTCTTAGGAAACAAAATTAATTGAGGCTGTGGTATACTGACAGGAGTACAAGAAAATTTGGCCTTGGAGTACAGAATGAAAAAGGGCAAAGGGTAAAAGAGTTTTGCCAAGAGAACGCACTGGTCTTAGCAAACACCCTCTTCCAACAACACAAGAGGAGATTCTACACATGGACATCACCAGATGGTCAATACCAAAATCAGATTGACTATGTTATTTGCAACCAAAGATGAAGAAGTTATATACAGTCAGCAAAAACAAGACCAAGAAGTGACTGTGGCACAGACCATGATCTCCTTATTGCCAAATTCAGACCTAAATTGAAGAAAGTAGGGAAAACGACTAGACCATTCAGGTATGACTTAAATCAAATCCCTTACTATTATACAGTGAAAGTGAGAAATAGATTCAAAGGACTAGGTGTGATAGACAAGAGTGCCTGAAGAACTGTGGATGGAAGTTCATGACACCGTGCGGGAGGCAGGGATCAAGACCATCTCCAAGGAAAAGAAGTGCAAAAAGGAATAATGGCTGTCTGAGGAGAACTTACAAATAGCTGTGAATAGAAGAGAAGTGAAAGTCAAAGGAAAAAAAGGAAAGATATATGCATTTGAATTCAGAGTTCCAAAGAATAGCAAGGAGAGTTAAGAAAGCCTTCTTCAGTGATCAATGCAAAGAAATAGTGAAAACAATAGAATGGGAAAGACTAGAGATCTATTCAAGAAAATTAGAGATACAAAGGACATATTTCATGCAACGACGGGCTCAATAAAGGACAGGAATGCTATGGACCTAACAGAAGCAGAAGCGATTAAGAAGAGGTGGCAAGAATACAGAGAAGAGCTATACAAAAAAGATCTTCACAACCCAGATAATCGCGATGGTGTGATCACTCACCTAGAGCCAGACATCCTGGAGTACAAAGTCAACTGTGCCTTAGGAAGCATCACTACGAAGAAAGCTAGTGGAGGTGATGGAATTCCAGTAGAACAATTTCAAATCCTAAAAGACGATGCTGTGAAAGTGGTGCACTCAATATGCCAGCAATTTGGAAAGCTCAGCTGTGGCCACTGGACTGGAAAAGGTCAGTTTTCATTCTAATCCCAAAGAAAGGCAATGCCAAAGAATGCTCAAACTACTGCACAATTGCACTCATCTCACACACTAGTGAAGTAATGCTCAAAATTCTCCAAGCATGGCTTCAACAGTACATGAACCACGAAGTTCCAGAAGTTCAAGCTAGTTTTAGAAAAGACACAGGAACCAGAGATCAAATTGCCAACACCCATTGGATCATTGAAAAAGCAAGAGAGTTCCAGAAAACATCTATTTCTGCTTTATTGACTATACCAAAGCCTATGGCTCTGTGAACCACAGCAAACTCTGGAAAATTCTTAAGGAGATGGGAATACCAGACCACTTGACCTGCCTCATGAGAAATTTGTGTGCAGGTCAGGAAGCAACAGTTAGAACTGGACATGGAACAACAGACTGGTTCTAAGTCTGGAAAGGATTTCATCAAGGCTGTATATTTTCACCCTGTTTATTTAACTTATATGCAGAGTACATCATGAGAAATGCTGACCTGGATGAAGCACAATCTGGAATCAAGATTGCCAGGAGAAATATCAATAGCCTCAGATATGCAGATGCCACCACCCTTATGGCAGAAACTGAAGAACTAAAGAGCCTCTTGATGAAAGTGAAAGAAGAGAGTGAAAAAGTTGGCTTAAAATTCAACATTCAGAAAACACATATTATGGCATCTTGTCCTATCACTTTTTTGCAAGTAGATAGGGAAACCCCGAAAACAGTGACATATTTTATTTTGGGGGGCTCCAAAATCACTGCAGATGGTGACTGCAGCCATGAAATTAAAAGATGCTCGCTCCTTGAAAGAAATTTTATGACCAACCTAGACAGCATATTAAAAAGGAGACATTACTTTGCCAACAAAGGTCCGTCTAGTCAAGGCTCTGGTTTTTCCAGTAATCATGTATGGATGTGAGAGTTGGACTATAAAGAAAGCTGAGCACCAAAGAATTGATGCTTTTGAACTGTCATGTTGGAAAAGACTATTGAGAGTACCTTGGACTGAAAGAGATCCAACCAGTCCATCCTAAAGGAAATCAATCCTAAATATTCATTGGATGGACTGATGCTGAACCTGAAACTCCAATACTTCAGCCACCAGATGCGAAGAACTGACTCATTTGAAAATACTCTGATGCTAGGAAAGATTGAAGAAGGGACGCAGAGGATGAGATAGCTGGATGGCATCACTGACTCGATGGACATGAGTTTGAGGAAACTCCAGGATTTGGTGATAGACAGGGAGGCCTGGCGTGCTGCAGTCCATGGCGTTGCAAAGATTCAGACACAACTGAGCGCCTGAACTGAACTGAACTGAACAGTGGTATATTAGAAAACTACTCTGAGATTAAAGTAGTAAGTGTATTTTTCAGGCAAAGAAAAACTGTTAATGCTTCATGTGCTTTGCGTGCTTAAAATACAAGTGCTTCAGATAAAAGAGTATTTGTGCCACATATTTTCAATATACAGCCTAGTAGCTGATTTTATTTCTTTTTCCACCTGTATTTTTAAAATGATATATTTACTTAGCCATTTCATCTCTTCATTTGGCATTGCCTGGTGATGATGGTTGGTGACTTGCATAAATTGTAGCTATGTCAAACTTTGGCAAAATGAAATGGAAAGAATCTTGTCATTACTTGACCTTTGCTTTAATGCAGTTCTTATGAGGCTGCCAGTTAGTTTTGGGGATATACTGAGAGAAATGCAGTGCCTGCCCTAGATCATATTAAAAAAGAAAAAAAAAATGCAGTCTCTTAGCAAACTTATGTTCTCCTATACATAATGGTTATTCTTACATTGTTGTTTCTCTTCATGATAAAGTCAAAGAATTATCCTTGTCTGTGAGTTTCTCCATCTGTAATAATAATTTTTTACATTGCTGCTGCTGCTAAGTCGCTTCAGTCGTGTCCGACTCTGCAACCCCATAGACGGCAGCCCACTAGGCTCCTCTGTCTCTGGGATTCTCCAGGCGAGAATATTGGAGTGGGTTGCCATTTCCTTCTCCAGTGCATGAAAGTGAAAAGCGAAAGTGAAGTTGCTCAGTCGTGTCCGACTCTTAGTGACCCCATGGACTGCAGCCCACCAGGCTCCTCCATCCATGGGATTTTCCAGGCAAGAGTACTGGAGTGGGGTGCCATTGCCTTCTCCAAATTTTTTACATTACTATTGTGTAAATGGAGTATAGCTTGACTCACTGTTGGTTAAAATAGTAAGAAACACCTAGAAAACCGTCAGTACAATATAAAAATGATTTGCAAGTTGGCCCAGTGCACAAACAATTTACCTTTCATTAGTGCTGACTGTGAAGAAGGCTGAGCACCGAAGAATTGATGCTTTTGAACTGTGGTGTTGGAGAAGACTCTTGAGAGCCCCTTGGACTGCAAGGAGATCCAACCAGTCCATTCTGAAGGACATCAGCCCTGGGATTTCTTTGGAAGGAATGATGCTGAAGCTGAAACTCCAGTACTTTGGCCACCGCATGCGAAGAGTTGACTCACTGGAAAAGACTCTGATGCTGGGAGGGATTGGGGGCAGGAGGAGAAGGGGATGACAGAGGATGAGATGGCTGGATGGCATCACTGACTTGATGGACGTGAGTCTGAGTGAAATCCTGGAGTTGGTGATGGACAGGGAGGCCTGGCTTGCTCTGATTCATGGAGTCGCAAAGAGTCGGACNAAAGATAGAAAATTTTATTTACAATTGAAGGGTTAAAAATTCCTATTACTCTATTATATATTAAATGGAGCCAGACTTGTTTTTTCAGTTAGACAGCATTAAATTTCAGAAAAGATATTTCCAGGCTTTGGACCACAGGCAGGGAGTAACTATAAATCTGAAGAAAGGAGAACAAGCAAGGTGAGCCTTTCATGGAGTCAGCATTTCTGACTCAGAAGACCTTCTTTCCCACAGTGCTGTAAGTTGAAGTCCAACCAGAGTACAATAGCCTTACTGAGTTGAGGGAGAATATTGTAGTTTAGGGCAAGTAAAGTGGTTGAAATTGATAGGACAGATGCTGGAGAGAAGAAAATGCCGAGAGGTCTCAGAAATCTGCAGAGTATGCCCCATGTTTCCATGACACAGGGGAAATTTGCAGATGGGCTGAGGAAGCTACTATTAATAGAAATTTAGTAGATAGTCACTGGTGCAAGGGACCAACAGAGAGAAATACCAGAAATTATGAAGTGCTGAAAGGCACTGGTTGTCTAGCCCATTCAGATACAGAGCCCTCCCCAAGCTCCTTATACATTCAGTTGAGACTGTAAAATAATCAAGACTTGGAAAAAACATATATATTTGTTTTTGAATATCCTGGGATTAAGGGAAAAACTAAAATAGCTGTGTTCTAACAAAGAATAAAACCAATCTTGCCGCTGCTAAGTCGCTTCAGTCGTGTCCAACTCTGTGCGACCCCATAGACAGAAACCAGCTAGGCTCCCCTGTCCCTGGGATTCTCCAGGCAAGAACACTGGAGTGGGTTGCCATTTCCTTCTCCAATGCATGAAAGTGAAAAGTAAAAGTGAATTCACTCAGTCGTGTCCGACTCCTAGCGACCCCATGGACTTCAGCCTATCAGGCTCTTCCATCCATGGGATTTTCCAGGCAAGAGTACTGGAGTGGAGTGCCATTGCCTTCTCCAAGCTTAAGAATCTAGAAATGATGTATAGTAATTTAACTACTTACTAGAGCAAACAAATCCTAAACACCTTGAAATGTACTGCAGTCTCACTGAAATGTACCATATGGTATCATGGTATAAGAAAAAAAAAGACTGGATCTAAAGGGAGCAGCAAATTGTAATCCACAATGTAAAAAATTAGAAAGCATGCATAGCGGCAGGAAAATAACCAGTAACCAGGAGAAAGGAAAATCAATCAATAGGAACAGAAAAGAATCATGCCGAAGATGATAGTATTGGAATCTGTGTGAATGCTAGGTTGCTTCAGTCGTATCCCACTCTTTGCAACCCCATGGTCTGTAGACCTCAGGCTCCTCTGTCCATGGGATTCTCCAGGCAAGAATACCGGAATGGGTGGCCATGCCCACCTCCAGGGGATCTTCCCGACCCAAGGATAGAATCCACGTCTCTGGATTGGCAGGCAGGTTCTTTACCACTAGTGCCACCTAGGAAGCCATACAGATGTTAAAATAGCTTTTGGTAGTTTCATTGCATATGTTCAAGACTACATTATTAATAAAGAAGTAGCAGATGAAAAAAAAAAATCCATCCAAACCACCTGAGATCTTAAAAAACATGCAAAATGAAATGAAAAATAAACTAAATTTGATTAAGAGCAGACTGAACACTTCATGAGGTAAATTAGTGAAGATGTAAAGAGAAAGAAGACTATGAAAAGAATTTCATATTTTTCATGTAACATTATCAGTAAATCCAATATTTATGTAATCTGAGAAGTTGGAGAGGCAGCAAAATTTTTAAATAATGGCTTTTTTTTTTTTTTTGGTAATTTGATGGCAACTACATGTTCACAGATCCAAGAAGCTCAACAAACTTCAAGCAGAAATATTGGAAAAGAAACTGCTCTAGGAATACCATAATCAAATTGATGAAAATGTTTGATAAAGAAAAATCATTAGTCAGAAATAAGAACTATGATTTACAAAGGAGTAAACATAAGAGTGACAGCAGGCTTTCACCTGGAACCACAAAAACCAAAAGATAATGGAACGTTATTTTTAATGTAACAAAACAAAAACAACTGTTGACCTATATTTCTATACCCCCAAAACACTTTTCAAAATGAATGGATTAATTCCTAGCTTAAGAGCATTGGGGGTTTTGATAACCTAGTCTCCAGTGAAACTCATGGAAATTATTTGTAAAAGCGACCATTTAAACCCTCTGGAAGTAGTACTGTGGGCAAACAGAAAATAAAGAAACATCTACTCAGGAAAATATATGAAAATTCAGTTGTGTTTTGTTGTTCAGTCACCAAGTCGTGTTCAACTCTTCACGAGCCCATGGACTTCAGCAGGTCACACTTTGCTGTCCCTCACCATCTCCCAGAGTTTGCCCAAGTCCATGTTCATCCAGGAGAAAAGAAAAATCTGTGATATTTGAGCCAAGATCATTCCCTCTCTTCTCTCTCCCAGCTCAGCAATAATGAGACTCCATTCCAGACTGCTCTAGCCAAGAAACAGAACATTCCTCTCTTTCCAGCTCCCAGTCAGAGGTCTTTCTTCCCAAGAGAGGCATCTCTCATCTTGCCCATAAACACTGATAGCTGAGGCTAAATCATATGCATCTGCAGCCTAGAGGGGGCTTCCTTCTTTGTGACCTTCATTTGTGAAATGTAGGCTCTACTTTGAGTGTGGCATGACTGTGGAAGAGCCATAGCTCTTCCTCCAGTTTGTGAAGTAGCGGATTCACATAAGAGGTAAGCTCAGAGAGATGTAGACTGTAGCCTTCCTCTCCACTGACTCTACTCTTAAAACAAAGATGTTACTAAGAGAGAAGCTTTCCATTATCCATCGCCAAGTGTTTAAGAGATTGGACCTTTGGGTAAAAGCAAGATGTAAAACAGATAGTTTCTAATCTCATCTCAAAGAAACTGGCTTCTTTAGCAAGAGAATGGAGAAGTTTAAGTGCACTCCCAAGAGCAGTTGAGGTTTTGATGAAAAACAATTGGGAGATTGGTGGCTCCAATGAAGATACCTTATATTATGGACCTGCTATTTTTCAGGAGGAAACTCTGCAATAAGACAGCTAGGATTTGCATCTATGTTCATCAGTGATATTGGCCTATAGTTTTCTTTTTGTGTGTGTGTCATCTTTGGTAATATTGTGGCATCTGGCTTTGTTATTAGAGTGATGGTGTCCTCCTAGAATGAGTTTGGCAGTTTACCTTCCTCTGCAATTTTCTGGAAGAGTCTGAGTAAGATAGGTATTAGTTCTTCTCTAAATTTTTGGTAGAATTCACCTGTGAAGCCATCTGGTCCTAGGCTTTTGTTTGTTGGAAGATTTTTTATTACAGTTTTGATTTCTGTGCTTATGATGCATCTGTTAAGATTTTCTGTTTCTTTCTGGTTCAGTTTTGGAAGGTTATACTTTTCTAAGAATTTGTCCATTTCTTCCAAGTTGTCCATTTTATTGGCACAGAGTTGCTGATAGTAGTCTCTTATGATCCAGTATCAGAAATTATTTCCTCAAAGGAGACAAATTTGACTGCTTTAGTTCGAAGACTAAATTTGCTCCAGGGCCTTACTGGAAATAATAGAAAATTTGTCCAGAAGGGAAATTAGTGGCATTTCACAAATAGGTGGAGTCAGGGAGAAAGTGGAAGAGAGCCCTACCAGCAATACTGGCATGCCATGGTGACTGTGGGCTTATTGAACACTGTGACCCTCAGAGGAGAATTTTCAGGGTCTTATATTGTCTGGTTAGGGGACATGAAAAAACTTCAGTAAAATAATCCAGCCAGCCACTGAACAAATAAACAAGTAAATTGTAATAATAAATCCAGGAGGAGAGACAGTACCCAAAGAATACCTAGAGTTGCTACAATATCTAAAATGTCCACTTTCTACAAAAAAAAAAAAAAAA
>SJYQ01000263.1:155364-166590 GCA_006410935.1 Redunca redunca | reverse complement strand
TTTTGAATATACTATCTAGGTTGGTCATAACTTTTCTTCCAAGGAGTAAGCGTCTTTTAATTTCATGGCTGCAGTCACCATCTGCAGTGATTTTGGAGCCCAATAAAACAAAGTCTGACACTGTTTCTACCGTTTCCCCATCTATTTCCCATGAAGTGATGGGACCGGATGCCATGATCTTTGTTTTCTGAATGTTGAGCTTTAAGCCAACTTTTTCGCTTTCCTCTTTCACTTTCATCAAGAGGCTTTTTAGCTTCTCTTCACTTTCTGCCATAAGGGTGGTGTCATCTGCATATCTGAGGTTATTGATATTTCTCCCGGCAATCTTGATTCCAGCTTGTGTTTCTTCCAGTCCAGCGTTTCTCATATTAGTAGTTAAAGCAATTCCTAAGATAGAAATTATAATGTTAAAATGAATATTAAAAAATCTGACATCATTTCTCTTACCTTTTATATTAAAATACTAGAAAAATTGAGCTGAAGTATACCAATCATATCTATAAGGATTAAAATAAGACATGTAAGAGTAGAAATCAATAAAATGGAAAACAGAGAAATGAAATGAAATGAAATGAAATGAAGGATTTGTTTCTTTAAAGATCAATAAAATTCATAAATCTCTAGCTTATCTGAATAATGAAAAAGAGAAAATGCCAATTTCAGTATTAGTAATGAAAACAGAAATATCACTGCATTTTACATACATTAGGGGTATGAGAAGGGAATATTTTGAACAACCGTGGTGCCAACAAATTTGATAAGTTAGATGAAGTAGAAAACTCATTGAAAGAATAGCTCAATATCTATTTTTAAAATTGTATTAGTAGTTTTGAATATATCCAACAAGATCTGCTGTTGCTGCTGCTGCTGCTAAGTTGCTTCAGTCGTGTCCGCCTCTGTGCGACCCCAGAGATGGCAGCCCACCAGGCTCCCCCGTCCCTGGGATTCTCCAGGCAAGGACACTGGAATAGGTTGCCATTTCCTTCTCCAATGCATAAAAGTGAAAATGAAAGTGAAGTCACTCAGTTGTGTCTGACTCTTAGCGATTCCATGGACTGCAGCCCACCAGGCTCTTCCGTCCATGGGATTTTCCAGGCAAGAGTACTGGAGTGGGGTGCCATTGCCTTCTCCACCAAGATCTAGGAACACTAAATAATTAATTTAATCAAACATTTAAAAAACAAATATTAACAGTTTCTTACAAACATATCACTCAGGACTGGAAAAGATGAGTTTTCATTCCAATCCCAATGAAAGGCAATACCAAAGAATGTTCAAACTACCGCACAATTGCACTCATCTCACAAGTTAGTAAAGTAATGGTCAAAATTCTCCAAGCCAGACTTCAGCAATACTTGAACTTCCAGATGTTCAAGCTGGTTTTAGAAAAGGCAGAGGAGCAAAAGATCAAATTGCCAACATCTGCTGGATCATCAAAAAAGCAAGAGAATTCTAGAAAAACATCTATTTCTGCTTTACTGACTATGCCAAAGCCTTTGACTGTGTGGATAACAATAAACTGTGGAAAATTCTGGAAAAGATGGGAAAACCAGACCACCTGACCTGCTTTTTGAGAAATCTGTATGCAGGTCAGGAAGCAACAGTTAGAACTGGACATGGAACAAGAGATGGGTTTCAAATAGGAAAAGGAGTACGTCAAGGCTGTATATTGTCACCCTGCTTATTTAACTTATATATGGAGTACATCATGAGAAACGCCGGACTGGATGAAACACAAGCTAGAATCAAGATTGCCGGGAGAAATATCAATAACCTCAGATATGCAGATGACACCGCCTTTAAGGCAGAAAGTGAAGAACTAAAGAACCTCTTGATAAAAGTGAAAGTGGAGAGTGAAAAAGTTGGCTTAAAGCTCAGCATTCAGAAAACGAAGATCATGGCCTCCAGTCCATCATTTCATGGGAAATAGACGGGGAAACAGTGGAAACAGTGACAGATTGATTTGGAGGGGCTCCAAAATCACTGCAGATGGTGACTACAGCCATGAAATTAAAAGACCCTGGCTCCTCGGAAGGAAAGTTATGACCAACCTAGACAGCATATTAAAAAGCAGTCACTACTTTGCCAACAAAGATCCATCTAGTCAAGGCTATGGTTTTTCCAGTAGTCATGTATGGATGTGAGAATTGGAGTATAAAGAAAGCTGAGCACAAAAGAATTGATGCTTTTGAACTGTGGTGTTGGAGAAAACTCTTGAGAGTCCCTTGGAATGCAAGGAGATCCAACCAGTTCATCCTAAAGGAGATCAGTCCTGAGTGTTCACTGGAAGGACTGATGTTGAAGCTGAAACTTCAATACTTTGGCCACCTGATGTGAAGAGCTGACTCATTGGAAAAGTCCTTGATGCTGGGAAAGATTGAGGGCAGGAGGAGAAGGGGACGACAGAGGATGAGATAACTGGATGGTATCACCGACTCGATAGACATGAGTTTGGGTAAACTCTGGGAGTTGGTGATGAACAGGGAAGCCTGGCATGCTGCAGTTAATGGGGTTGCAAAGAGTCGGACATGACTGAGCAGCTGAACTGAACTGAACAAACATATCCAAAAATTGATGAGCCAGAAACACTTATCATTTCATGACACAGATGTAAAATCCTTAAACGTAGTTTAGCAAATTTAATAAAGCAATTTATATAAAAAAATATTAGGTCACAGCCAGGTTTGTCCTAGGAATGCAACGTTTGTATAAAATTTCTAATTGATATAATCACACTATTGAGAGACTAACATTGAAAATTATGTGCCCATCCCAATAGATGCAGTAAAACCATTTGAAAAAATTCAACAATATAGTCATGATAAAAGCTCTCAGCCTACTAGAAATGCAAAAGAACTTCCTCAAGCTGATAAAGTGCACCTATGAAAACTTACAGCTAACATGATGCTTAATGTTGAAAGGTTAAATGCTTTCCCTCTGATAGAAGGAGAAGAGCAGGTATTTTTCACTTAAAATTGTCTAATAAAATGTTCTCAAGAGCTTGATGTTAATATTTTGTTATATCTTATATATCAATTATTAACATTTTCATGATTATACAATGAAAAGAATACAAAACTAGTTCCAGCTAATTATTTGGGTGGTCTAACTGACCTTAGTTAAATACGTTATATCACTTTAGGCAAGACATTAAAAAAAAGAAAGTTTTTCTTTTGTTCCCAGAACTAGGCTTGATGTTCATATACATTACATATTTAAGTTTTTCTCAGCCTTTTATCCATACATTTTGTTCAAATTTTTGTATTCTTGACTACACAGTTCTTTGAAGATCAGTGAGTGCTCAAGTTTAACATTATGTGTAATTCTGTACCACATTCCATTTAGATCTAGCTTCTTTTCCTTCAGTGTCTGAAATCCAAACATACAGAATAGAGAGAGAACAAGAAAGGGGAAACAAAGAAGCTAAAAATAAATGAACAAATAGAAAGTAATGTAATTTATAAATTATACAGGTGGAGATAAAGCTATAATTGCACCAGCAAGTTCCAGCTGGACAATAAGAATTTGAGGAATGAGAATTAGGTTCCTAGGAGAGATAGGTTCAGAAATGTTATGAATGATAGGGTGGTAGATTTGGTGGTTTCACCCAGATTCCCTCTCAGCCACTAAATACCCATCCTCCAGCTGCCAAGCCTATAATTTTGACCACTGATTATTTGTAGCTCTATTCCTCTCTTCAGTTCAGTTCAGTTCAGTCACTCAGTCGTGTCTGACTCTTTGCGACCCCATGAACCACAGCACGCCAGGCCTCCCTGTCCATCACCAAATCCTGAAGCTCACCTAAAACCATGTCCATTGAGTCAGTAGTACCATCCAACCATCTTATCCTCTGCTGTCCCCTTCTCCTCCTGACCTCAATCTTTCCCAGAGTCAGGGTCTTTTCCAGTGAGTCAGCTCTTTGCATCAGGTGGCCAAAGTATTGGAGTTTCAGCTTCAACATCAGTTCTTCCAATGAACACCCAGGACTGATCTCCTTTAGGATGGACTGGTTGGATCTCCTTGCATTTCAAGGGACTCGCAAGAGTCTTCTCCAACACCACAGTCACAGGAAAATGCTTCATTCAAGGCTGTTCAGCTTTCCAAGAGTTATCAGAGATTAAGCTGATGTGGCAATACAAAGGCCTGGTCCTTTGCCTAAATTTGGAACTACCCTGAAGAGTGATCCCAGTTGCAGAGCTCCATGTAAGATTAGCTGGGATCTTGGTTGCACAGCATTACAGTAGTCCCTCTGTCTAGTTCTGCTCTTCTGACTTCTGACAGGTTCTGTCTCCCAAATGCTCCCCTGTAAGCATTCTGCACAGAACTCTGTTTTAGAATCTGTTTCATTGGAACTGTATGTAAAACAAATGACCATTGAATTGATACCTGTAGTAGAGTGGCTTTTCAGGTACATGGTTCTATCTTGAAAGGGGTAAGGTTTCAGTGAGTTGAGTAGTGAACATGAGAGTGTGTGAGTGAGGCATGTGAAATGACCAGGGTAACCAAAAATGAATGGAACTGCTTAATTTATATAATGAATAGCATATGGAAAATATTTCTCAGAAATTCACTTTAAATTACTAACTAGAAGTAAAGTTAGCTTGCAAAAATCCCTTATTTAAAATGAAAGCAGAACAAAATCATTTTAGAATTTGACACCTAGATCCTGTGACTGCCAAGTACATCCTGGCAGTATTGGCACTGAAGCCAGGGTGAGCTTAAAGAGTACCAATGGGAAAAGATGGTGCCAATCTAATGCTGAAAATTGCTTAAATTGAACAATAATGCCAGTTTGCTTTTGTACCACAATAAAGAAAACACTAAAATTTCACTTTTACATGAGAAACGTTTTTGCTGTCCGTATCTAGTTATTTCTGAACTTGTCATCTATCCCTCCTCACTTTCCCCTCCTCCCATGTATCTTCCGGGAATGATTCCAAGCACTTAGTTCCTAAAACAAGAAATCTGAGAGCTAATTTAGAATCTTACTCGCATAATCCTTACATGCATTCCCTACATCATGCCCAGGCGGGCTGCTACCTCTTTATTAACATTTGAATTCATTCTTCTCTCTAAGTCCATTGTTGCTTTTGTGATTCTGATCAGTATTGGCTAGATTATTTCATAGCATTCTTACAGCTAGTATCTTCCAAACCAAGTTCAAAATTATCAGGATGAATATTCTAAACGCAAAATTAATCACGCTATCCTTCTATTACATGTTCCATGCCCTCTATCTTTAAGACTTTCTAGCTGCCATCTCTGAGGTCACACAGAGTCGGACACGACTGAAGCAACTTAACAGCAGCAGCAGCAGTAGCCTAGCATAACATAGAAGGCTCTAGAACTGTGTCTGTACAGTACCTTTCCAGACATTTATCTTACCATCAAATCTTATGGCCCAACTATATTTTACTACTTTCAGTTTCCTCAAATTTGGGCCTGATCACATCACAACTCCTCTTCCTAGAAAACCCACTGGTTTAGATCTCAGAAATTATTGTCCTCCATAATGTGGTGTGGAAAAAATATAATTAGCTGACTTGTTGGGAAATTGAATTTGAATGGCTTGAGTGGGGACCTCCACTCTCCAGTTGACTTTGCGACCCCCTGACTTTTACGATATCTAGGCAAGTTGCTTATATATATCAGTATTTGTCCTATGAGACTGAGTACAATCTGAAACTTCCCTACTGTATGGTTTTATTTAAGTTTTCCTCTTCTTAAGGGCTCCTACAAGTACCTTTAAATTTTATTTTATAATAGCATTTTCAATAGTCTTCTCGTATTACTTTCATTTTTCATATTACCTTCATTTTCTTCATTTTCCTTGCTGATATTTTAAGCAAGAATGTGCTATGTCTGATGAACTAAAACGTTGATAATTCCATCCAATATGTTCTCTACATTGTATATCAAGCTCTTCTATATGGCAACTTGTTACTGTAAAATGGCTGGTCAATATAGAACAAATAAATCCATATTATCAGGTCTCCATTGGTGGTGAGTTTGCCGTCCAGAGAACGTTTGCAGTGCCTGGAGACATTTTTGGTTGCTACAGTGACGGGTGGAGGGAACTACTGGCATCTGGTGAACAGAGTCCAGGGCACTGCTAAGTATCCTACAATAGATAGTGCAGACCCTCACAAGGAAAAATTATCCATTCCAATATGTCAAGAGTGCTGAGGTTGGGAATCTCTGATTAATAAGGAAACAACATCTCTTAGGCTGAGGAGTCAAACTATTTGGGTCTAAATTCTGCCTCCACATGGGAAGTGTCTGAGTGGCATTGTCCAGCTTACCTATTCCTCAGTTTTCTTGAAAAAGTGAAAGTAGTGACCATGCATCAAAAGGTTATCATCAGAATTAAATGCTTAGAACAGTACTTGTATATAGATAACAATTAGATATTTTAATTATTCTTGTCATGTATTATAAACATAGTTCTATTGCTTATGAGTGCATGTGACTTCTCAATCACAAAATTGTTAAAGCAGGCTCTCCAAAATCCATTTCTCTTACTGCAGTATTTGTTTTTTGTCTCATTGATTGTGAGATAAAAATTCATTTTGGTTTTAATTAAATACCACCTAAGTTAGTCACATGTTTTGTTTTCATTTTCTCTTCTCTTCAGCCATGCTATCAGTAGGTCAAAATTGTTAGTGTTTCAGTCATATAACGAGGAAAAATCATACTGAACAAACAAATAGAAAGATTTAGTGTTTGCACAAGGCAAAAAATGATATATAATTTCACCCACACTAACAACTGGAGATAGTTGACTTGGTTCTGATGAGTATTATGAGATTGCTGAGATTCTTAGCAGTAACAGCATTCTAAATTTCAAATAAAGGAACCATTTACACTGTTAGTTACAAAGTCTAAAATATCAGTGTATACCCAGCATATTTTCAATATTATCATTTATATTGTTTTTTCAGTAGTATAAAAAGTTTCATAGTTTATCAGCAAATGCTTGCATTTTCTGATGTGAACAAAGTAACTGTTACAAAGCAAATAATTTTGCACTCACCCAGGTAGTTAATATAATATAAACTTAAAGTTGAATTCCTCCTCCCTGCAAATAATGGACTATATGGAATTTTCTACCTTCCCACTTATTGTAAGCTTTTTGATAAAATATTTATTATTTGTTGAGGCACTGGATACTAAAAAGAAAAAAATGTTGCAGAACTCTTTTCATAATAAAAATGCAATTCATCACAGTTAGGGAATTTCCAGGGAAACTTATGTATCTTTCTTCATAGTTAATAACATGGAAACAGTCAGAACCATCACTTGTCTTTGAGTGAAGTTTACTAAGGGCTGTATGAGAAAAATGTGGGTCATTCCTCAACCTAAATTAGACTCTATCTTTTTCCCCCACTGGAGAAAAAAACAAAAGCAATGTTTTCTAAAAGTGATATAATCTGTCTGACCAAAATATCAGTTTGCAAAACTTTAAATATGACACATTAAGAATTCACAAGCCTATCCAGCGTATTTACAAGGCTATCTAGTATATAATTATGTATGGTTCAATACTTGATATGATAATTTTCATCTTCAATGTTGATTCTACAAAACTATAAAACTTTGTAACCTTATGACAAAGAGAGAAATAACATTTGAGAAAAGAACAAGAAAAGAGAAACACTTTAATAGAATCAGGGGATTGTTTTTTTCTGTTTTGTTGTTGTTTGGGGGGGTCATTTTATTTATTTATTTTTGTTCATACCTCAAAATAGTAATACATGCATTTATCTCTTGTTTCCCCAAATCACACTATGATTAAATAAAAGAATCACTTGCTCTGAGGAAAGCTGGTTCCCATGTTTTGGGGACACTCAAACAGCCTAATGAGAGGTCCATATAGCAAAGTGAGGCTTCCTGTGAATAGCCTTGAGCTACTGGTGTTTCCTGCCAACAGCCATGTAAGTGAACCGTCTTAAAACCAAATTCTGTGGCGTAGTCAAGATGACTGCAGCACTGACCCACATCTAGGCCACAACCTCATAGGGTACACTGAACCAAAAGTACCCAGTTAAGCTACTTCCGAGTTTTTGAGCCACATGAGCCAAAAGATGGCTTCTTTGGTGATTCAGTCGGTAAAGCATATGTCTGCAATGCAGGAGACCCAGGTTCAGTCCCTGGGTAGGGAAGATCCCCTGAAGAAGGAAATGGCAATCCACTTCAGTATTCATACCTGGAAAATCCCATGGACAGAGGAGTTTGGCAGGCTATAGTCCATGGGGTCACAAGTGTTGGACATGACTTGATGACTTAAACCACGAAACCAAAAGATGATAAATGTTTGCTGTTTTAACTTGCTAAACTTTGAACTAATTTGTTACATGGTAAAAGTGATACAATGAAAAAATAAAAGAATAAAACACATCATATCAAATGGAAGCTGGTAACAATCTGAAAGCTATAAGGCAAATAGACAAGTGATAGAAGACAAAATGTGGATAGGATTGAAAACAGGTGGATGGATAATTTTTGTTTTTCTTTTGGTGGATGGATAATTGAGAGTCAACGAAAGGAGAACTTAGATTCCAAAATGTCCTCTCACTTTCCTAACCCAAAACAAAATGAAACAAAGCAAAAATCATCTCTTGCCATTGTCAGAAGATAGATAGTCAGCTTACTCTATGGAAGGATGGCAAATTCTGGTACCTAAGGTACAGATGTGGAAGGGGAGTACCAGATTTAATAATGTCAATTAAATGGAAGTCTACTTGGTGATTAGCAGGAAACCAGAGAGTTTCCTGATAACTTCCCAGAATTTTTAAAAGAAGAGTTATAATTCCCATCTCTCAAGAGATAAAATTAAATTAGTCCTTCCTTTAAACTGATCAGCACCAGAAAAGGTATCCTCTTGGTGGAATGTGCATTTCTGCAGTAAAATGGCTTCAATTGTTGACTCTCTATATTAGTGTGGTCCACATCATTGTAGGCAGAGCTGTAAGATGACTCCTCTTAGCATCATTTAACCCCCTTCTTTGAGCGTGGAAAGAAAATGTGAATTGGATGGGAGATCACCCAGTTATAAGGTAATCTTATTTGCTAAAAGCAAAAGGATTTTGCAGGTGTAATTTAGGTGTCTAACCAGCTGACTTTGAGTTAATAAAAAGGGAGTTATCTGGGATGGACTTGACCCAAACACAGGAGCTCTTAAAAGAGACTTAAAAATACAGAAGACCTTTGAACCTTAAAAGAGAAAACTGCCATGTTCTGGAGAGGGCTGTGTTTCTAAGGATCTGAAAGCAAACTTTAGGATCTTAAAACATCCCCTGGTGAGCAACCAGCAAAGAGAACACGGACCTCAGTACCATAAGGGTGAGACTTTCTACAGCTGAATTCTGTCACCCATTGGGATGAGTTTGAAAACAGTTTCTTACCCATCTGAGCCTCTGAAGGATAATTCAGTTTGGCCAACTGTTTCATTTCAGCCTTGTGAAACCCTGAGCAGAAAAATCGTCTGAACCATGCCCAGGATTCTCATGTACAGAACTGTGAGATTAAAATTGATTTTTTAAGCCACTAAATTTATGGTAATTTGGTATGTGACAATAAGAAATGAAATAATATACACACCATTAGACAAGTTCTGCCAATTTATATAACTTCCATTTAGCATTTTCCTTCCTTTTAACATGAATAAGTAACCAAACATAATTATACTTTGAGGAAAGATATTAATCATAGACAATGATTTTTTATTTCAGAATTGAAGAACATGAATTTTCACCTTAATAGACCCATTGAGTATATAGCAATAGTGAAAAAGACTCAAAATAACTTGACATTATGAAATTTCAGAACATAGTGGATAAAGATACAGTTAAGCTGAACTGCATAAGATTGTCATTAATATATGGAAGGTAGAAGATAAGAGAGTAATATATTTGCATACCAAGAAAAATGGTTATTCCTCTACCTTGAGTTCTGTATCAAGGCAAAATGGGATTTTGTTTTACAATACAACACATATTTTTTGGTGCCACGCCTCTTCTCAAAATACTACCTCCTATGCCTTTTATGGAAACCACTGGAGGCTGTACTTCCTAGAGTTCTAGAGAGTACACCAAGAAAAAAATGAGACCTTGATTCCAGAAAATAGAAGATCCAGATTATTTCTAACAAAAGGATGATAGTGAAAAGAAGTCCCAGGGAGAGTTATATAGCAGGCATGGAGAACAGCAGCATCACCCACATGGGGGTGTGTGCAGAGGAGGAGGGCTTCCAGACAGAGATCATCTTGAAAATAATGGACTGATAAATATTTTTATGGGTTTGAACATGTGGGAAATTCCACTGAAAAACTTTTTAGAATCTAGTGGGCTATTTTTGAAGGAACAGTATTTCTTAGAAAACAGTACAAATTCTAAAATGGAGCAACCAATTATTTCAGAAAAGTTTAAACTTTTTTATGGGTACTTAATCATGTATATGGGGCTTCCTTGGCTCAGATGGTAAAGATTCTACTGCAATGAGGGAGACCCAGGTTTGATCATTGGATCAGGAAGATCCACTAGAGAAGGGAATGACTACCAACTCTAGTATCCTTGCCCAGAGAATTCTATGGAGGGAGGAGTCTGGCAAGATACAGTCCATACGCTCACAAAAAGTCAGAAAGGACTGAGTGACTAGCAGGCTTATGTATAATACGTTGCTCAGCATTAAACGATAAGTGTAATTACATAGTGTCAATAGTACTTAGTATTTAAGTAAATTTTGTGATATGGACTTATTATAAGAGTGGGGAAAAGAGAATGGTGAAAAAAGTGTTTGTTGTTAGAGACACAAATCTTACACACCATTATAGAAAACAAGATGTACTTAAAAAACAATTATGTATCTCTTTTTGAGATTAGTTGTTTGTCAGTCGCTTCATTTGCTATTATTTTCTCCCATTCCNCTTATAGTTTCCTTTGTTATGAAGAAGATTTTAACTTTAATTAAATCCCATTTGTTTATTTTTGCTTTTATTTCCAGTATTCTGGGAGGTGGGTCATAGAGGATCCTGCTGTGATTTATGTCAGATGTTTTTGCCTATGTTCTCCTCTAGAAGTTTTATAGTTTCTGGTCTTACGTTTAGGTCTTTAATCCACTTTGAGTTTGTTTTTGTGCATGGTGTTAGAAAGTGTTCTAGTTTCATTCTTTTACAAGTGGTTGACCAGTTTTCCCAGCACCACTTGTTAAAGAGATTGTCTTTTCTCC
>SJYQ01000263.1:137139-147330 GCA_006410935.1 Redunca redunca | reverse complement strand
GTTAAATAATTCAAATTGCATTCACTTTTTAAGAACTAGAAAAAAATTTAAAGAAACAGATATTTTAAAATATAGAAAATTTTGTACTTATAATTAAGAACAAAGTATTAACTATAATTGAGTATAATTAAGACTGATCTGGGTTGCTGTCCTCGTGTTTTTCAATGTCAGCCCACAGTGGCTCACTACTTAAATAGGAATGGTATGCATGTGTATGTTTACAGTTTTTGTATTTCGAGAAGAAAAAGCTGCTTAACAGATGGAGCAATATTGAACTTTACCCAGAGTTACATTCATCTTATACACAAGTCTATGCAGCAAGCGAGCCAACTTGACAGTTTAATTCCACATTAGGATAATGCTTGGAAGGGTAATCCTATTCACACTGCAGGATAAGGATGCCTGCGTTGTGGCTTTGGCCTATAAAATTGTTAGCTATAAATTCTGAGCTGGCATTATGAGCTTCTTAACTTTTAAACCAGCCTTTTCTTAGCATCCTATTGCCAAATGTAAGTTATTTGCCCCATAAATCCATCTAACCCATTATACTATTCTTTTTAAACTCATTTGGCAAATATACCCAAAGCAATAAAATCTCCTTTTCATATGGATTATCTTATTCTAGACATAATAATCATGTGTATTAAAAGACACTGAATGAATTATAAATGGAACAATTTTGTTTATGAAAGTAGATTTAAAGAGAAACAGAAGAGTTTTATTTTTGCTGTATTTAAGGATTAAAAAAAATCAACTGCTCGTTTGAGTCAAGACAAATGTTAGCAGTATTTTATAAAGAAAATCAAAGAAATGCAAATACCTCTTTGTTTGCTTAGTTTTTAGAAACAAGCTCTCAAATCCAATTGTTTAACTGTGTACCTAGCCTTTGCGTTTATATAACAGAAATAATTGATGCTCACACTTCACCACTGTGGAATGGCCAGAAAAGAACAGGGAGAGGTATGCTCAGGGATACCCAAGAGGAGTCTGCCCTGCCTTCACCATTTACATACTAGTTGGATATGTGAAGTTTCAAGCTTACAAATGTGAACATAAGGATTTTTAAAGGTCAAACATTTTACTCTTAGCTCTTTACGTTTCCAGATGGAGAAAAATCTGCTTTTGACCTTAGGTCTTGGGTGGAATCTAATCTCAAAGTCTTTACATTCTGCCCTCTCTTTCAGCTTAGTGCGACTGGTTGTCTCTAAGAAAAAGGTTTGAAGCCTTGGAATACCGACCCACTTCCAATTATGACTATCTCATGACATTACTTCTTCTTCTTTTTTTTTTTTTTCATTTCTCAGAGTCTGTTATTCTATTATTTTTATTGGAGTTCCATTATCTAATGACATCTTTCTTCTAAACTGGATGCATGCATACTAAGTCACTTCAATCCTGCCTGCCTCTTTGCAATGCTATGGATTGTTGCTCACCAGACTCCTCTATCCATGGGGTTCTTCAGGCAAGAATACTGGAGTGGATTGCCATTCCCTTCTCCAGGGGATCTTCCCAACCCAGGGATCAAGCCCATGTTTCTCATGTCTCCTGCATTGGCAGACAGGTTCTTTCCCACTAATGTCAGGTGGGAAGCCCCTTCTTCTACATTACCATTTTCAATTAATTATAATTTAGATTAGTTTGACAAAAAAAAAACCATCTTTTTAATATATTTGGTCACATGCATAATGTACATCTTGACTTATTAAATTTTTTAAATGAGACTTTTTTAGAGCAGTTTTAGGTTAATAGCAAAAATGAGAGTAGAATTTTCATATATCCCTTCTTCTCCCTAAATACACTGGCCATATTCATTTTTATCCTTTTTTTCACTGTACTTTTCAATTTAAACATCACTGGATATTGTTTTCATATTTATATCTACAGAAACAAGAATGTTTATAATGGTTATAGCTATGTGAAAAAGTGAAAGTTTGTTTCTCTCATGTTCAATTCTTATAGCCTGCCAGGCTCCTCTGTCCATGAAATTCTCTAGGCAAGAATACTGTAGTAGTCATTCACTTCTCCAGGGGATCTTCCCGACCCAGGGATTGAACCTGTGTCTTCTGCATTGGCAGGCAGATTGCTTACCATCTGGGCCTCCAGAAGCTTTGTTATAGCCATAAGGATCATCTTTTCCATTTATAGCAATATATCACAAGTGTCAACTTCAATAGAAGAGAAAGCCTAGAGCTTTCAAATAACAAAGATTTTTGCACTCTCTTAAGACTCAGTGAGGCCTTCCTGGTAGCTCAGCTGGTAAAGAATCTGCCTGCAATGCAGGAGACCATGGTTACATTCCTGGGTTGGTAAGATCCCCAGGAGGAGTGATCCCACTCCAGTGGCAACCCACTCCAGTATTCTTGCCTGGAGAATCCCCGTGAATAGAGGAGTCCATGGGGTTGCATAGAGTCAGACACGACTAAGTGACTAAGCACAGCGTAGCACAGCACAAGACAGAATAGGACAGTTTCATGATCTATTGGATGTTTGCTATGGCAGAGGGTATAGTGACAGCATGCCTGGCATGTTTTTGCCAACCTTGACCTACTACTTCGGTATGGGAAACCAGACTTCCCTGCACAAGCTTTGTGAGTCATTTTATTGAAAGCAGAGCTTCCTGTATCAATATTGCAAACTTGTAATCATATGTTTTAGATCTAAAAGACTACCTTTTCTTCACTACTTGACATAAGTAAATGGCTATGCATCACCATCTTATTTTATTAAGTACAATTCTTGTTTTAATAAATACAGTTCGTATTTTATCCTTCCATGTGTGAACTATGATCCACACAATCAAAGGCTTTAGCATTATCGATGAAATAAAGGTAGATGTTTTTCTAGAATCCCTTTGCTTTCTCTATGATCCAGTGAATGTTGACAGTTTGATCTCAGGTGAAACATAACAAACTGTGGAAAGCTCTGAAAGAGATGGGAATATCAGACCATCTTACCTATCTCCTGAGAAACTTGTATGTGGGTCAAGAAGTAACAGAACCCTGTATGGAACAACTGATTGGTTCAGGATTGAGAAAGGAGTGTGACAGGGTTGTCTGCTGTCATCCTGTTTATTTAACCTATATGCTGAGCACATCATGAAAAATATAGGGCTGGATGAGTTACAAGCTGGAATCAAGATAAGTGGGAGAAACATCAACAACATCAGATTGCAGATAATACCACTCTAATGGCAGAAGGCGAAGAGGAACTATAGAGCCTCTCAGTGAGGGTGAAGGAAGAGAGTGAAAAAGCTGCTTAAAACTAAATATTAAAAAAAAAAAAAAACACAAAAAAACTAAGATCATGGCATCTGGCCCCATTATTTCCTGGCAAATAAAAGGGGAAAATGTGGAAATAGTGACAGATTTCCTCTTTTGGGGCTCTAAAATCACTGCAGATGGTAACTGCAGCCATGAAATCAGAAGACAATTGCTTCTCAGCAGGAAAGCTAAGATAAACCTAGACAGTGTGTTGAAAAGCAGAGACATTACTCTGCCAACAAACGTCCATACAGTCAAGGCTATGGTATTCCCGGTGGTCATGTAGGGTTGTGAGAGATGAACCATAAAGAAGGCAGAATGCCAAAGAATTGATGCCTTCGAACTGTGTTGCTGAAGAAGACTTCTGAGAGTCCACTGGACAGCAAGGAGATTAAACCAGTCAATCTTAAGGGAAATCCACCCTGAATACTCATTGGAAGGACTGATGCTGAAGCTGAAACTTCAGTATTTTGGTCACCTGATACAAACAGTCGACTTATTGGAAATTTCCTAACAATTGAGGGTAAAAGGAGAAGAGGGCATCAGAAGATGAGATGGTTGGATGGCATAACTGATGCGATGACATGAATGTGGGCAATCTTTGAGAGATGGTGAGGGACAGGGAGGCCTGGCATGCTGCAGTCCATGGGGTTGCAAAAAGCTGGACACAGTTAAGCGACTGAATAACAACAGTGTGAATTTATGTGATATAAAAGTCACTGTCTCCATCCTGTATGATCATTAACAAGGGACAAATTTTGAAATATAATTACATCAATGGTATTTAAAATTTATTTTAACTTAAAATTGCTAGGCAACTTACACTAATTAATTCAATTAATCTTCACATTGTCTAAGAGAAATTATTTTTATCCAAGATTACTAATGAAGTCCAGAGAAATTAGTTTGCTTGCACTTAACCACCAGACTAGTAAGTGATAAAGACAAAATTAAAATCCAGGATACATGACTCCAAAGCTCATATTTTTAACCATGACATATGCAGAAGTGGTAAGAAAGAGGTAAGAGGCATGATTCAGTTTTGAATCTTCTAATCTTCTAGAAGAAGGCAGTCCTTAATTAGACTGCTCTTTGTTACTTCGGAATGTCTCCCACATGTTTGTTTTATTGATTGCTTTTGTTCAATGCAGAGCTCATGACAGCTGAGAGTCCTAGAACAAATCTCACTGGGACCCTGATATTTTTTTTCTTCCAGATATTTTTAGGGTGTGCACATTAATCAAATGTATTATTTGTTTGAAATAATTTTGAGCACAACAGGCTGTGTAAAAACTAGTAAAAAAAAAAAGTTAAATAAGTTATCCTGTCTTAGACTATTTACTGCCATTGTTTCAGAATTACTTATAGGCAAGGTAAAAGAAGAATCACCCTAATATGAAAGTATATCAACTTTTTCTCTTGTTTTGTCAAAAAAGATGTTCTGTACTAAGATTATCATCAGATTTTTATAAATGAGTTTGTTTTCTTTGTTGAGCTAGGTCTATGAACAGAAAAACAAAAAATAAAAATAGCAATCACACTGCTTACTAGTAAGCAAGACTTAAGTAGAATACTAGAAGTCTACAAGAATGTCACCTCATTTCAATTAAACAAGTTATTTTAGACATTGCCTATATATTAAAATTTCCCTGGAAACTGTAGAAAACACCAAGGCACAGATTCTACCACCAGAAATTCTTATTTAATTGTTCTGTGATAGAGTTTGAACATTACTTTATTATTTAACTGTTGCATACTTTTAAAATATACTTTATTTTTATATAATATACATATGATGAAATGTACTCATTGAAAATTTTTAGTTCTTATGTTTAAAAATGTTAGTATCTGAAAAAAAAAGTTAGTATCTGTACATCAGGATAGCACATCAGGATATACAGAATTTTTATTTTCCATTACTCCCTAAATTCCCTTGTGCCATTTTGCACTAAACCTACCCATCCATCCCTGACACCAGGCCGTCATAGACTGGCTCCCAGTCACCACAGATTAGTCTTACCTGCCCTAAATTTTACATAAATAGAATAATTCAATATGTATCATTTTTTGTATCTGGCATTTTTGTTGGTTTTTAGCAAAATGCTTTTGAAGTTTATCCATGTTTTTGTATATATCCATATTCTTTCCTACACAGTNGAGTTTATGCCATATATATATATATATATATATATATATATATATACTGATAACTGAATGTATATATATATGGAGATTGGTTCTAGGACCCCTGCAAATATCAAAATCCATGGATACTCAAAATCCTAGTGTAAAATGATATGTCATTTGAATAAAATCTACACACATCCTTTGTAAACTTAGTGTAAATGCTTTGTAAATACAACGTAAATAGTTGCCATTGTGAAACAAATTCTGGTTTTGCTTTTTGGAACTTCTGAATTTTTTAAGAAATATTTTAAGCCATAGTTGGTTGAATTCACAGATGTGGACCTTGTGGAATATGAAGAACCAACTTTATAAACATATATATATTATATATATATATATGTATATGTATATATTATGCCTTGTGTTTTCTGAGTTCTTTTTAAAAATTTTGCCTACCCTGTCTATCCTATGTTGGGGCAAATATTTTCTTATATTTGTTTCTAGGACTTTTGCAGCTTTATGTGCATGATCCTATTTGAGCTAGTAACTGCAGAAAAAGCAAATGGTTAAGATACATTTCTTTGGATATCTATTCCACCACTATTTAGTCAAATGATTATTTTTTGTCCATGGTGGCACTGTGAAAAATCAATTAACATGATTTGGGAAAGGTTTACTTCTTTAGTGAATTGACCAGATGACAGGTTATATTAGTGGAGGTGAATAGTAAATTTCTCTACTGTTTGAGTTGTTCCATTTGATCTTGTTAGGTAGGTAGAATAGGGAAAAGGAGTCCAAAATGGCGGTGGCTAAAAGAAAAGGAAAGGAAAAACCGGCAAAAATAGAACAAAAGAAGGTCCGAGGACCGGAGTGAGGACCTCAGGTAAAACAAACAACACTCCTGGCTGGCCCAATTTACATAGGACAGGCCCAGGGAGAGAGAAACATATAAGAAGAGGAGCCAAAGCTAGCTCGCTCGCTCTCCCGCGCGCTGGGGCGTCTTCTCCTTGTGTCTTTGGATCAACGTGCCCTCAAGCCTCAGAGATGGATTTTCCTGCTGTCTTCTAAATAAAATAGAGCTGTAACACTGATTTGTCTGAGAGCTATAACATGGTCCATTCGAGACCTGAGAGCTGTGACACGCCGAGGGGGTGTTAATGTCCGTCACTCCAAATCTTTGTTGTGATGAGACAAAGAACCAAGGAACATACACTTGCGTGACAATCTTTAAGTCTGTCCTTAAGTGAATACCATACCACTTGATACCTTGAGAATGTGTCTTAAAGTGTATTAGCATAATTCTTCCAATTTTTTCTGTGTCATTTTTAGTTTTTTTACGACTTTTGTAGTTCCTACAAACTTTAGAGTCAGTTTGTCAGCTTCTACTAAAACAAAATAAAAAAATAAAGAGACAGAGAGAAAGGTTCAGGGGAGTTGTTTTTTTTACTGAAATTATGATGACTATATAGACTCATTTGGAGAAAACTAAACCTTTATGGTATCATTTATTTCAATCCATGAAATTGGTTTGTCTCTCCACATTTTGAATAAAGTTAAATTATTTTCATGAAAGTTTTGTAATTACTAGTAAATTGTTTTTTCATATATGGCATTGAATTTATTCAAAGTTATTTTGTGACATTCATTTGTAAAGCACCACACAATCCCCAACCCAGTGGCCCATTGCTTTTGGGTATTAATTTGGCTCTGAGAGAAGCAAGGATTAGCTAAAGAAATAGAATCCTCAAGTTTCAAAGAGTTGAGAGTATCACATTCTGGCACATCTGCTGATTTTATGTCTAAGGACTGTGGTTTTAGAAACTGTAGATATCTACAAAAATGGCAAAATATTACTAAACAGCCTAAAGTTACAAAGTATATTATGGGGTACATTTCAACTAGACAGGATCATTGAAGTGAACAAGGATTTCCAAATCAAACAGAATGAGATTCCTGTTTTAATTGGCATGCAGAAACCTACCAAAAAACAAAAATTCCTAGTTTTATTGGAAGTTTCATTACAAAAGACTAAAGAAAAAAATAAAGACACAGGAGGCACGTAAAGCAAGAGATCATAAGACTGATATGACTTCTGCTATTGCCCTCTATCTTTTGTAACTTGAACATTTAGTCTAGTAATTCTCTATATGAATTGCTTTTCCATTCTGAAGAGACTGCAAGATTATAAACAAAAGTCAAAGATTGCCACACCAACTCCAACACCCCCGTATCTACCCTTGAAGGCAGGCTCTTCCAGGATTGATGGAAGTCTGAAGAATTCTCTGGCAAAATGCTACCAGTTATTCCCTCAGACAGGCAGAGAGAAACTAAAATTAAAATTAATGGGAAACTTTACTATATTCTAGTACTCTCTTCTGCAAACTTATTTACTCTGGAGTCTGCAGATGTGGTCCAGAGAAAATTGGCAAAAGCCAGCAAAGGATGAGAATTCTTACCAGCGTCAGCTGTCCTGGATCTCTGTAGTGTCTAGTTGAGAGAGAAAGATAAAAATTTTGCATTGCTCCTTATTGATTATCAATCCTTTTATCTCCTAGGGACAGTTATTGCCTTCTTGTTTGTCTCATTTTGTGTCCTAAGAACTTGGCTTGGCTTTTTCCTGCCTGGAACACACAAGTTTTTGGTTCTTCCATATGCAGGCAGCTCAACTGTCAGGCTGGGTCCTCAAAATATGGTTGAACAGAAATGTAGGTTGCACCCCACTTGGGGCTAGATATTGCCAAACAGAATTGGGTGTGCAAAATTCATAGCTGGAGTCCTACTGACTATTGTCAACTCTCAGGGAATAATTTTCCTTTTGTTGGGCTGTCTTTAGTATCTTTTGCACCCTCTTTGGGGATCCCTTTTGGCTTGCCAGGCAGTGCAGTGGTAAAGAATCTGCCTGCCAATACAGGAGATGCCTGAGATGTAGGTTCAACCCCTCGGTCAGGAAGATCCCCTGGAGCAGGAAATGACAACTTGCTCCAGTGTTCTTGCCTGGAAAATTCCACAGACAGAGGAGCCTAGTGGGCCTATAGTCCATGGGGTCATAAAGAGTCAGACATGACTGAGCATGCACACACTTGGGCCCATGAGGTCATTCAATACTCTAGGAAAATTTACGGTTGTCTCAGCTGAAATCTCACGACATATTTGGAAGGATATATTTTTCTAAGTAATTCTGTGATCAGAAGTTAGCAAAATTGAAAACTAACATTCAGATCCTGATAGGAACTTTTTTTAAAGGTCTTCTTTCTTAAGCTAAATGAAACTCTTTAAACAAAGAGAAAGGAAAACATTTAAAAGAAAAATAGCTCTGAATCTAGAATATAGGAATCTTTTGATTTGTAAATTGAAAATCTTCTCCCTGATATAAAGACGCAAACTGATAGTAATGTTCTTCAGTGGGTGGATCAGTCCCCGATATTCCCATAGCATCTTAACTCCTTGAGAAATTAAAAGCAACTGTTCTACAAATTGAGGACATCTTGTAAAACTTGTCTTACAAATTGAGTCTTTAGAAGAATAGAATAAGTTCACCTGTCCTTTTGACCAGTCCCCAAACCTCCCCTATTGACCTCAAATATTTGTAGGAATTATAAAAATTCTAGATTTAGTAAACAAAAATCTGTCTTGTAGGAATTCAGTCTTTTTCTGTGTCTTTGCAAATGTGGATATTCTACCCCATCTTCTCTAAGACCTGAGGGCCATTTCTTTGAAATGTAAACTTCAGGGAAGTAATTTATCAGAAGAAAGAAATTGGGAAATGATATTTGAAAACTGGGTGAGTGAAAAATCTTAAAAGTCTTCTCCACAAATATTATGTAAAAGTTTAAAACATCTGAGCAGATAACCTTAACTTATTCCATCTATCAGCAATATCATTTGATTCAGCTGTTCTTTTTCAAACTAGTGAGTTTTGCATTGTCATACCCAATTCATGGCTAAACGTTTAAAACAAAATTTTAAGATCTCTGTGTTTGTCTGTGTATTTATGTATGTCTTTGCATACATATTGTAAATGTATGATTTTTTTTCTACCTTTGGATAAGTCTATATAAAGAGCTCTCTTCAAGTTCACAAGATAATCTTCAGTAAGTTGTTGGTGTCATTAAAATATACGCCTGTCTATAGAGTCTTCAGCATTGAATATAATACTTTTATTTTACTTATATTAACCAAAAGACCCTGGAGGAGGGCACGGCAACCCACTCCAGTATTCTTGCCTGGAGAATCCCAACAGAGGAGCCTGTCAGGCTATGGTTCATTGGGTTGCACATGACTGAAGCAACTTAGCACAACCACAAGTCAAATAAGCTTATGTTTTTTCTGCTACAGAATTTGTCAGCAGGAAAGATAACTGAGGTGATGGTTAGCTGTTTAATGTCTAATGAAAATGCCATGAGTATTCTAAACATAATTATTGTGTGTGTATGTGTGCTCAGACATGTCCAACTCATTGTGAACCCAAGAACTCAAGTCCCCCAGGCTCCTCTGTCTGTGGGATTTCCCAGGCAAGAATACTGGACTGGGTTACCATTTCCTACTGCAGGGGATCTTCACAATACAGGGATAGAATCCATGTCTCTTATATCTCCTGCATTGACAGGCAGATTCTTTATCACAGTATCAGCTGGGAAGCCCAAATATAATTATTAAGAAAAATAAATTAAACAGATGTAAGATAAAAGTGTATAAATGGATTTTTCAACAATAATTATTCTTTATGGTATGTCTACATAAAAAAATAGTTTCCAATATGTTTTTGGTAATTTGCATGCTTCAAGTATATACTGAGGTAAATTCA
>SJYQ01000263.1:103064-118444 GCA_006410935.1 Redunca redunca | reverse complement strand
TATTCTCTTTAAACCAAGAACATACTTGCAAAATAAACATCAGAATCATTTCTTTCAAATTATTTAAATAATTTTAAATAATTTAAATCTTACATTGTTAATCATTTGAAAATTCCAATATATCAAAGTGAATGTGTACCATTTCAACAAAAATTAATCCCCAAACTGCCACCTAAACTTTATATAACTTTCTTTATTTGGCCTTGAGAAAGGAAAACATTATACACACATCTAATCTTATTATTCAGCTTTTGACCTTATTTTATTTTTATTTTATGTTTATAATGAATCTCTTTTAATGTAGATGAGTCTCTTTTCCCCTGTAGTGGCTCATTGAACTGATAGTTTTGACATTTCTTCCTCAAAAACATGCATAAAGTGTCATCATAAAATCTAATTTACAACTGTCCTACATTTCAATACAACTGTTTCTATACACTCAATTTAGTTATACCACTTGTTAAAAAATTTGCATGTCATATGTGAGATTTTTGATGATGAAATATATTCTATGAGAGACTCAATTGTTAAAGTGTTATGTTCATCAACTTGAGATTTCAAAAGCAAAAATCAACATCCTCTTTCACTTCATTTTTTCTGAAGAACAATTTTTGAATAATGATTGTTAGATAGCAAGGATTATACTCCTCATTTCAGAAAAAAAAAGGTGCTAGTAAAATGGTGTGTTTTCGGTATTGGACTAAATGTTGTTTATGTTTAGAAATGAACTCTGAATATTATCTCTCTCTCAAATGCATACATAGATACCTGTAATGCTAAAATGCCAGATATTATTAAATCATTATCAATTTATTAAATGGCACAAATTTCACTTAAAATATTCTACCACTTGGAAAATCTATTACCAAGAGGTTTGAAATGACTGTTGTATGATTTAGTAAACTGTGCTTGAGTTACTTATGATATATTAGAAGTACCACCAAAGTTCTGGACATTCTAGAAAGACAGAGAAAAAAGAATGCTTGCCTGGGAGCAGAACTAGCTTCTAACAATGGATCTATTTCTACTGATTTAAAATTGTGAAGGTCTCATTTACTTACCTGCAAAATGTAGAGTATAACATTTGTCACTTGGTTCTGGCTTGATGTAAGCAGTGTTTAAGGTCACAGAAATGCCTTTCATATTCTGAGGTACCCAAAATGTGTAAAGTAGCACTGCTAGATATTGTGTATGTCTGGAGGAGAGAGCAGGTCAAAGTTTGAAGCCATGCTGTGGAACTCTGTGAGGACCAAGTGTAGAGAAGGCTTTGGACAGCTGGAGAAGACAGCCTGAAATTGAGAATCAGACAGGAATAAGAGAGATTGAATTTAGAGTGTGACCTCCAGGTGAATTTTCTTTCTTTCTCTTATGCACATATACTTGTTACCTATGCTGTACCTAACCATCCACTTCCACTTGGAGGTCTCATATCAGAAATCTCTGGACATTTCACAGCATTTCACTTATCTCTTTCACTTCAGTTGAGTTCAGTTCAGTTGCTCGGGCGTGTCCAATTCTTTGAGACCCCTAAGACGACAGCATGCCACGCCTGCCTGTCCATCACCAACTCCCCAGGTTGACTCAAACTCATGTCCATGGAGTCGGTGATGCTATCCAACCATCTCATCCTCTGTCGTCCCCTTCTCCTCCCACCTTCAATCTTTCCCAGCATCAGGGTCTTTTCAAATGAGTCAGTTCATCGCATCAGGTGGCTATGGTATTGGAGTATCAGCTACAGCATCAGTTCTTCCAGTGATTATTCAGGACTGTTTGCCTTTAGGATGGACTGATCGGATCTCCTTGCTGTCCAAGGGACTCTCAAGAGTCTTCTCCAACACCACAGCTCAAAAGCATCAATTCTTTGGCACTCAGCTTTCTTTATAGTCCAACTCTCACATCCATGCATGACTACTGGAAAAACCATAGCCTTGACTAGATGGACTTTTGTTGGCAAAGTAATGGCTTTGCTTTTTAATATGCTGTTTAGGTGGGTCATAACTTTTCTTCCAAGGAGTAAGCATCTTATAATTTCATGGCTGCAATCACTATCTGCAGTGATTTTGGAGCCCCAAAAAATAAAGTCTGACACTGTTTCCACTGTTTCCCCAAGTATTTGCCATGAAATGATGGGACCAGATGTCATGATCTTAGTTTTCTGAATGTTGAGTTTTAAGCCAGCTTTTTCACTCTCCTCTTTCACTTTCATCAAGAAGCTCTTCAGTTCTTCTTCACTTTCTGCCATAACGTGGTGTCATCTGCATATCTGAGGTTATTGATATTTCTCCCCGCAATCTAGATTCCAGCTTGTGCTTCATTCAGCCCAGTGTTTCTCATGATATACTCTGCATATAAGCTTAAAAAGAGGGAGACGATACACAGCTTTGAAGTACTCCTTTCCCTATTTGGAACCAGTCAGTTGTTCCATGTCCAGTTCTAACTAACGCATCTTGAACTGCATGCATATTTCTCAGGAGGCAGCCCAGGTGGTCTGGTATTCCCATCTCTTTAAGACTTTTCCAGAGTTTTTGTGATCCACACAGTCAAATGCTATGACATATTCAATAAAGCAGAAGTAGATGTTTTACTGGAACTCTTGCTTTTTTGATGTTCCAGTGGATATTAGCAGTTTGATTTCTGGTTCCTCTGCCTTTTCTAAATCCAGCTTGAACTTCTGGAAGTTCACAGTTCATGTACTGTTGAAGCCTAGCCTGGAAAATTTTGAGCATTATTTTCCTAGCATGTGAGCTGAGTACAACTGTGCGGTAGTTTGAGCATTCTTTGGCATTGCCTTTCTTTGGGATTGGAATGAAAACTGACCTTTTCCAGTCCTGTGGCCATGGCTGAATTTTTCAAATTTTCTGGCATATTGAGTGCACCACTTTCACAGCATCATCTTTTAGGATTTGAAATAGCTCAACTGGAATTCCATCACCTCCACTAGCTTTGTTCATAGTGATGCTTCCTATGTCCCACTTGACTTCACATTCCAGGATGTCTGGCTCTAGGTGAGTGATCACACCATCGTGATTATCTGGGTCATGAAGATCTTTTTTCTATAGTTCTTCTGTGTGTTCTTCCCACCTCTTCTGAATATCTTCTGCTTCTGTTAGGTCCAGACCATTTCTGTCCTTTATTGTGTCCATCTTTGCATGAAATGTTCCCTTGGTATCTCTAANTCTGTGTGTTCTTCCCACCTCTTCTGAATATCTTCTGCTTCTGTTAGGTCCAGACCATTTCTGTCCTTTATTGTGGCCATCTTTGCATGAAATGTTCCCTTGGTATCTCTAATTTTCTTGAAGAGATATCTAGTCTTTCCCATTCTATTGTTTTCCTCTATTTCTTTGCACTGCTCACTGAGGAAGGCTTTCTTATCTCTCCTTGATATTCTTTGGAACTCTGCATTCAAGTGGGTATATCTTTCCTTTTCTCCTTTGTCTTTCACTTCTCTTTTTTTCATAGTTATTTGTTAGGCCTCCTCAGACAACCATTTTTCCTTTTTGCATTTCTTTTTCTTGGGGATGGCCTTAATCACTGCCTCTTGTACAATGCCAGGAACCTCCATCCATAGTTCTTCAAGGCACTCTATCAGATCTAATCCTTTGAATCTATTTGTCACTTCCACTGTATAATCATAAGGGATTTGATTTAGGTCATACCTGAATGGTCTAGTGGTTTTCCCTACTTTCTTCAATTTAAGTTTGAATTTGGCAATAAGGAGTTCATGTTCTGTATTACATTCAGCTTCTGGTCTTTTTGCTGATTGTATAGAACTTTTCCATCTTTGGCTGCAAGGAATAGAATCAATCTGATTTTGGTGTTGACCATCTGGTGATGTCCATGTGTAGAGTCTTCTCTTATGTCTTTGGAAAAGGGTGTTTGCTATGACCAGTGTGTTCTCTTGGCAAACTCTGTTAGCCTTTTCCCTGCTTCATTCTGTACTCCAAGGCCAAATTTGCCTGTACTCCAGGTGTTTCTTGACTTCTGACTTTTGCATTCCAGTCACCTATAATGAAAAGGACACCATTTTGGGGTTTCCTTCTAGAAGGTCTTGTAGGTCTTAATAGAACCATTCAAGTTCAGCTTCTTCAGCATTACTGGTCAGGGCATAGACGGGTTATTGTGATATTGTATGGTTTGTCTTGGAAATGAACAGAGATCATTCTGTTGTTTTTGAGACTGCATCCAAGTACTGCATTTTGGACCCTTATGTTGACCATAATGGCTACTCTATTTCTTATAAGGCATTCTTCCCCACAGTAGTAGATAATGGTCACCTGAGTTTAATTTACCCATTCCAGTCCATTTTAATTCACTGATTCCTAAAATGTTGATGTTCACTCTTGCCATCTCCTGTTTGACCATAACCAATTTGCCTTGATTCAGGGACCTAACATTCCAGACTCCTATGCAATATTGCTCTTTACAACATCAGACTTTACTTTCATCACCAGTCACATCCACAACTGGGTGTTGTTTTTGCTTTGGCTCCATCTTTTCATTCTTTCTGGAGTTATTTCTCTACTGATCTCCAGTAGCATATTGGGCACCTACTGACCTGGGAAGTTCATCTTTCAGTGTCCTACCTTTTTGCCTTTTCATACTGTTCATGGAGTTCTCAAGGCAAGCTTACTGAAGTAGTTCGCCATTCCTTTCTCCACTGGACCACATTTTGTCAGAACTCACCACCATGACCTGTCCATCTTGGATGGCCCTACTTGGCATGGCTCATAGTTTCATTGAGTTAGAGAAGGCTGTGGTCCCTGTAATCAGATTGATTAGTTTTCTGTGACTGTGGTTTTCAGTGTGGAGAAGAGTAAGAGGTTTATGGAAGCTTCCTGATGGGAGAGACTGACTAAAGGGGAAACTAGGTCTTGTTTTGGTGGGTGGGGCCATGCTCAGTAAATCTTAAATCCAATTTTCTGTTGAAGGGCAGGGCTGTGTTCCCTCCCTGTTATTTGACCCAAGGCCAAACTATGTGGGAGGAAATTAAGATAATGGTAACCTCCTTCAAAAGGTCCCATGCAAGCTCTGCTACACGCAGTGAGCCCAACCCTGCACAGGCCACCTCTGACTCATGCCTCTACCAGAGACTCCTTGACACTCACAGGCAAGTCTGGGTCAGTCTCTTGTGGGGTCACTGCTCTTTTCTCCCGGGTCCTGGTGCACAGAAGGTTCTGTTTGTGCCCTCCAAGAGTCTGTTTCCCCAGCACTGTGTAAGTTCTGGGGGCTTTATGATGGGGTTAATGGCGACCTCCTCCAATAGTGCTTATGCCATACCCAGGCCTACTGCACCCAGAGCCCCTGCCCCTGCAGCGATCCGCTGCTGACCTGCACCTCATCAGGAGACCCCCAAACACAGTTCTACCTCAGTCTCAGTGGGGTGCTGGGTCCTGGTGCACACAAGATATGTTTGAACCCTCTGGCTGGTGTGCGATTTGATTCTGAAGATGATTTCGCCCCTCCTACCATCTGCTGGGGCTTATCCTTTGCCTTTGGCCCTGGGTTATCTCCTCAAAGTCATTCCAGCATGGCACAGCTGCCACTCCAATGCCTACTGTCTAGCTGGGGCTTCTCTGCCCTTAAATGTGGGGTATCTCCTCACAGTCACCCCAGTGCTATGCAGCCATTGAATCATTTACCAAGTCCTATCAATTTTATATCTGGAAAGTTTTTTTTTTTGTACAAAATATATGTAAAGCTTTTATGACATTTATTGTTTTATATTATTATTTAACATGATGTTAATTTCATCGTGTATGTAAGTGTAGCATGATATTTTGGTAGTCCATTTATCTCTTATTTCTCCCCCAAACTTCTAGCTCAAAAAATTAGTCCTGTTGTGAAAGGAAGTAATCATTCTATTCCACAATACAATGTTGTCAGGTACATTATGAAAAAGAGAGAAAATAGAAGACAAAGTAGTTTGAAATAGAAACAGCACTTTGTAAAACACCATTTTTCTTAACAAAATATTTGTGTACTGTCAAGGGGATGAAATAGATGAGTTAATGTGCTTTTGCATATTTAATTTCTGTGATCCTATGAAGCCTGACAGTTATTAAACCAGTGATTAAAAGGCATTACACAATTATGTTAACTTACACTCATATATGATGTTTAGTTTTAAAATGTAAATGTATCATGATTTTCATGATAGACATTTAGAGGCAAATTTCAGGAAATAGTGAGTATGTGAACTTAATATATGGCAATTAAAAAAAATTATTGGAGCTCACATGACAATTTTTAGATAACTTTCTCAAACATAAAAAACTAAATATATTAGTACTGTAGTAAAAGTGTTTTTTACCCCAAAGTGCAAAAGTGTTAATTGCTCAGTAGTGTCTTTGAGACCCCATGGACTGTAGTCCACCTAGTTCCTCTGTCGTGTAATTCTCCAGGCAAGAATACCAGAATGGGTAACCATTCCTAATGAATCTGCTACCATCTGACCCACTAGGGCATGGCTTCCCTGGTGGCTCAAATGATAAAGAATTCACCTGCAATGCAGGAGACATGGGTTCAATCCCTAGGTTAGGAAGATCCCCTGGAGAAGGGAATGGCTATCCATTCCAGTATTCTTGCCTGGAGAATTACACGGACAGAGGAGTCTGGTGCGCTATAGTCTAAGGGGTCAAAAAGAGTTGGACATGACTGAGCAACTAACACTTTCACTTTCAAGAACTTTATAACATTTTTTCTTAAATCAATGCATTAGTCTAAATTTATGATAAAAATATTGCAAATTTTGAATTTTCAAGCCCTTAATAACCTTACAGAGAAATGTAGTTGGTGCCTTAAAGTATTGTCTATTGAAGCTAATGCAACATAGTGTAACATTCTGTTCATTTAGCTTGTTTTAATGATAAAGCATTTAACTCTATTGTGAGTTCTTGGTGCTAACAATCAACTCAAGAAACTGAAAATATTCACAGTACAATGATCTGGCCAGTGTTATTTTTGAATTTGTTGTTTTTACAGTTTTCATGGTGCATCCAGTATCAGTCAACTGTAGTAGCAGGTTTTAATAATATAGTTTATATTAGGTGCTAAATTGAGAGCGAATTACAAGAGAAATGCCCATGCTATTTCATAAAGCCCTTCCTCTGTATTCTTCAATTCTGTCATAGAAACTTAAAATTTGAGGGTATCCTTTACATGCCTCATTTGATTTTATATCTAGAATATGTCTTGTGCCTGTTTTGAAATTTCCCTCTCCTTTAATTTGGATCTCGTTGCTTCTCAGTTGTACTCTTGTAGGAGTTTCAAAGCTTCTTTTCTTCAATCCATCCTTCCTCTGCCACATTCTTATTAGAGTTTCAATACTTTTATGTCAGTCTTTTGCTCAAAATCTCTTTTAAGCTTTCCCCAACCTTACTAAAAAAAAAAGAAAAAACATTAAAGCTCATAGTCTAACCCAAAAGCTCTCCCATCCCTATACACACACACACACACACACACACACACACACACGTATAGTCTGGACTCAATACCTCTATATTCCTTCTACTCTAGGGATATTAGCATGGTGGTGGTTTAGTCACTAAGTCATGTCCAACTGTTGTGACATCATGGACTGTAGCCTGCCAGGCCCCTCTGTCCATGGGATTCTCCAGGCAAGAGTAGTGGAGTGGGTTGCCATTTCCTTCTCCAGGGGATCTTCTTGATCCAGGAATTGAACCCAGGTCTCCTGCATTGCAGGCAGATTCTTTACTGACTGAGTTACGAGAGAAACCCAATATTAGCATAGTGGCCAGTTACAACAGATATTAAAATTTCTCCAAGGCTCTCTTTTACTATCAGAGTCCTAATACTGAAATACCCTTCTTTCTTCTTCTCTCCCTCTGCCCATCTCAGTCAATTCAGTTTCTAGGTAAAGTTAGTGGACTTTTGATTGTCTCCACAGAACTTCTTTCTCTGTTAGAAATTAATTTTTATCCATTGTGTACTCTCTGGCATAGAACTAACCCTGTTGTACCTGAATTAACATTATTACAGTCCAGCATCAATTTCTTTNTAGAAATTAATTTTTATCCATTGTGTACTCTCTGGCATAGAGCTAACCCTGTTGTACCTGAATTAACATTATTACAGTCCAGCATCAATTTCTCTGCCATATATGAGTACCCATCAGCAGAGAAAATCTCATATTCATTTCATCTCTGCTTCCTTAATGCTCAAAAGAAGAGTTTTCATGGAGTTTAATATCAATAAACATGTATTGAAGGAAGAAATAAAAGAATGAAGGGAGGAAGGAAATAAGAGTTCCTTATTTTCCTTTGCTCAGTATTTCCCTTCTGGATTAACAGATACTTTCATGTTCAGATAGTTTATATGTCCATTACATATACATCATATTTCAATAATGAATTTATAAGGAACCACATAGCTGGCCTTCACTCTTACTCCTTGTTCTTTGGAAATTTGAACTTGTGGGCAAGGCTTGTTTATTTGATTCCACCTACTTATTTGTCATAAATTGAATCATAAGCTGATAACCATTATCCTGAACACTCTGATCTAAACTAATTTTGCAAAAATCCCTCAACTTGTTCTGCACAATGTTCAATCCAAGGCCCACTTTTTCTGAAGAACCAATAAAAGCATTCCTTATTCTATCATGCATAGCTTCCAATTTAATCTTGATTCAAACATTTTTCTACTAGAATTACTTTGTTAATTACAGAGATATTCTGAAAATCACTCTCTCACCTGTTACTTTCAGATGATTCTTAAGTTCTTTCCAAAATAAATATGACTTTTCCATACAATAAGAGTTAAAGCAATTTTTCCCACTTCCATATTTACTTCAGTATATATGAAAATAAGGTAGCAATTTAATAAATGCTTATTATTATTCTCGAAAATTCAGCTAACCTTTGCAAATTTATGCAGAGATATAAATGAACTGCTTGATGCATGTAAGATTCTGACTGCATTTTTTTTGCTGTAATTATAGAACCAATTAATTTTTTAAACTCACTCTATTAAAAACCATATCTTAAGAAATGCAGTAGTTAGTTCTCTTCTTTCCTTTTGTTAAGAATTCCCCCACTTAACCTGAAAAGAGCTATTGGTGACCCTAGTTAATAAGAATTCCAGCAATAATTGCATGAATTGGGTAATTACTGACATGAGCAGCTTATAGTTCTCACACTCACTTCAAATGTTTCTTCTTTTAGTATTGTCAGGGTAATTACATGTGCTGGTAGAATTCTAATATGGTTTTTAAAATTAAAAAAAATAGTTCTGCTAGGTGATATCAGAAAAGGGAGCTTCTTCAATCAAAAAAAAAGATCACAGAATTTAAAATAGCTGAATCAAAAAAATAAAGTAATATAATAAAATGAATGCATCATTGATGGCAAAGAATGACAAGATGACGAGGCAGGTGTTGAGTAAAACTGCAAAGAGATGGTGGCATTTTGTCTCCCTGGATTGGAGGCTTTGATAAGCCAAATTCACTGTGTGATGTTGGTGAAGCACTTGTCAACGTATGTGACCTTCTGATTATCTGTCTTCTAAAATGTGAAGATACCTCATGAGATTGCTGATAGTGCTATATAAAGTAATGTATGTGAAAGCCCCTAACAAGAGCTGGCATTTTACAATAATTACAGAGTAATGAGTGCTTTCTCTGTACTGTTTGATCTTCTGAGAATTTTGTGTGTATCTTCTTATAGATTTGCAAACTTCCTTTTTCAATATTTTGTTATATTAATGGTATATCTGTCATTTGCTTGATTCCTTTTATAACGAACTCATTTTCTTTTCTTTCTTTGTGAAATTATGGGTCTCATAATTATACATTTTCCCATCATACACATACAAATATTTATATTCAGATATGCCACTATTATCAGTTCAGGTCAGTTCAGTCGCTCAGTCGTGTCCAACTCTTTGCAACGCCATGAATCACTGCACACCAGGCCTCCCTGTCCATCACCAACTCCCAGAGTTCACCCAAAACCATGTCCTTTGAGTCAGTGATGCCATCCAACCATGTCATCCTTTGTCATCCCCTTCTCTTCCTGTCCTCAATCTTTCCGAGCATCAGGGTCTTTTCAAATGAGTCACCTTTCACAGCAGGTGCCCAAAGTTTTGGAGTTTCAGCTTCAACATCAGGCCTTCCAATGAACACAGGACTGATCTTTTTTAGGATTGAGGGGTTGGATCTCCTTGAAGTCCAAGGGACTCTCAAGAGTCTTCTCCAGCACCACAGTTCAAAAGCATCAATTCTTCAGTGCTCAGCTTTATTTATCGTCCAACTCTCACATCCATACATGACCACTGGAAAAAATATACCCTTGACTAAACGGACCTTTGTTGACAAAATGATGTCTCTGCTTTTTAATATGTTTCCAGTTTGGTCATAACTTTCCTTTCAAGTAGTAAGCGTCTCCTAATTTCATGGGTGCAATCACCATCTGCAGTGACTTTTGAGCCCAAAAGAATAAAGTCAGCCACTGTTTCCACTGTTTCCCCATCTATTTGCATGAAGTGATGGGACCGGATGCCATGATCATCATTTTCTGAATGTTGAGCTTTAGGCCAACTTTTTCACTCTCTTCTCTCACTTTCATCAAGAGACCCTTTAGTTCTTCATTTTCTGCCATGAGGGTGGTATTACTAATACCTTTGCAGTCCCAGTTTAATGCATCTAATATACCACTGCTGTTACCCATTTCTGCTTTAAGAAATGCTTCCCGATCAGTTCAGTCTCAGTCGTGTTTGAGACCTCATGAATCTCAGCACGCCGGGCCTCCCTGTCCATCACCAACTCCCAGATTTCACCCAAACCCATGTCCTTTGAGTCAGTGATGCCATCCAATCATCTCACCCTCTGTCGGCCCCTTTTCCTACTGCCCCCAATCCCTCCCAGCATCAGAGTCTTTTCCAATGAGTCAACTCTTCGCATGAGGTGGCCAAAGTACTGGAGTTTCAGCTTTAGCATAATTCCTTCCAAAGAATACTCAGGGCTGATCTCCTTTAGAATGGACTGGTTGGATCTCCTTGCAGTCCAAGGGATTCTCAGACTTCATCTCCAACACCACAGTTCAAAAGCATCAATACTTCAGTGCTCAGCTTTCTTCACAGTCCAACTCTCACATCCATACATGACCAAAGGAAAAATCATAGCCTTGACTAGACGGACCTTTGTTGGCAAAGTAATATCTCTGCCTTTCAATATGCTATCTAGGTTGGTCATAACTTTTCATCCAAGGAGTAAGTGTCTTTTAATTTCATGGCATCAGTCACCATCTGCAGTGATTTTGGAGCCCCAAACAATAAAGTCTAACACTGTTTCCACTGTTTTCCCATCTATTTCCCATGAAGTGATGGGACCGGATGTCATGATCTTTGTTTTCTGAATGTTGAGTTTTAAGCCAACTTTTTCCCTCTCCTCTTTCACTCTCATCAAGAGGCTTTCTAGTTCCTCTTCACTTCCTGTCGTAAGGGTGGTGTCATATGCATCGTGCATTGTAATTCTTATCACAGCTCACAACCTCAGAGAGAAGGAGTAGATATTATCACTTTTTTCCCCCAAATAAAAAAAACACAAAGTAAAAACAAATGTAACCAGTTTTTTCAAAGTAACATCAAGATTTAATGTGACAGAGCCAAGTTCCAATCCCAGATCTGACTAACCTCCAGTTTTGTGGTCTTAACAACTCCACCATGACACAATTCTTATTATATTAATTAATGACTGTTGCTACAGCAATTATGTTTTTTTTTAATTTTTAAGCTCATGCAATTCATATATATGTTTATTTTATATTAATGTATATCTCAATATTTGAAAGCATTGCCCAATCTAACATGTAATTAATAAAGAAAGATGTACAGGAAGTAGTGATTTAACATCTTTGCATTGTCAATCAGAACATTTTCCTTCTGACACAAGCCCCAATATCAAGAAAGGGCAAAATCAAATCCAGTTATTTTCTTTAAGTAACCCACGATCTTTTCTCAGATTTTCTACCACCACCAAATAAAGATAATTACTCTAAGGAGGACTTGGTAAATTTCCAAGTAAGAAAACTAGACTGGGATACCTCAGGAGATTCTTGGGTATAGCTTTATCTGTCAGGCTGTTTCTGATGTTTTAACCTTGGCCTATAAACAGATGCTGTAACTTCATCTAGAACATTTTATCATCTCTCTTCTCCACTTCTTAATATCCATGACCCCTTAGGAGCAGCTAAGGAAAAACTCACAAACAGGTTCAGTTTTTTAATCTCATATTCTACTCTAAAGAAGCCCAATAATGAGTTTTCCTAACCAAAACTTTATCTGACACAATGCCCCTTCTCTAAAGTTTGGAAATTCTGTGACCATTTGCTTTTTTTTTTTTTCCACATGTTTTACACTTCTCATTTTGTTATACTGATATATTATTATCTCATAGAATTCTTAACTGAGCACATTGTGAAAAAAGTAAGAAAATGTGTGGTAAGGACTATACATTTTCAAAGGCACTTTGGAATGACAACTATATACATAAATTAGGCAAACAGCAGCAAAGCTTGATTCTGAAATCAATCTTTACTCTTCATCATTGAAGATAATTTATTTGATTAAGAAAATAATGATGGTCTAGTCTAGGTTCTTCTTGGTTTTCTAACTTTTCTCTGTCTCATGTCATTTTTTACGTTCTTAGATGTATGCATCTTGCTTCAGGGCCCTTATTGCCAACTTTTTTATAAAGAGGCCTCATCATCAAAGTACTCAGTCATTGAATCTTTGCAGTTTCAAGGTTGCAAAAACAATAAAATAATTTTATAATGTGACATTATTTATTAATAGTACCAAAATATCTCCTAGGATTAGCTCCTTTTCAAACATCCATACCTTCACTCCAACACACAAATACACATAAAATGCAGGCATTTATTTGTAGAAGTATTTTGCCAATTTTTGGATGCTTTATGCATTTCACAAAAGAATGAAAACTAAAAAAGAGTGTGATAACAAGGTGCATTTGTATTTATCTTGTCAAAGATGCAGAATTTCATTGGTCAGTAAAGTGAGATGTTGAGCAAAATTGTTCTGTGCTTAATTGCTTAGTTGTGTCCGACTCTTTGTGACCCCGTGAACTGTGTCCCATCAGGCTCCTCTATCCATGGGAATTCTCTGGGCAAGAATACTGGATCTTCCCAACCCAGGGATCAAACCCAGGTCTCCCTCATTGCAGGCAGATTCTTTTTACCATCTGAGCCACAAGGGAAGCAAAATAATTTACCACTTAAAACCATTGAAAAATATGCATATGGCAAGGTTCACACATTTATAATTGAAAAGACCATTGACAAAGATGATGATAAAGATCTTATGAAAGAGAATGATTTAAATATGAAGTGATGATGAGAAATCTGTGAAAACCAATAGAAGTCTTCAATTATTTTTATTAATAACTGTTTTTAGTAGTCTTTCTTTAAGTCAAATGTGAAGTGAAGCATATCACATGGTGCCATGGCATAAAATAATAATAGCATAAATAAAATATATTGTGGGCCAATTTTCAGCTACTGATCCAATTTTTCATACAATAATGTGGAGAGGCAATGGAAGATAGCAGAAATCTTGATAACAGCTTATTTGTTTCCACTGATTAGTAGATTGAATATGTGGGTCAAATTTAGGCTCTTGACTGTTCATGGGGGAGAAGTTACTCCAATTGTTACTTCATTTCCTTCCATTTCTTCATCCTTCTTTCAGTCTTCAGGGGAGGAAATCTTAAGGTATAATTTCAAAGTTATACCTTAATGATATCTCATCATTACTTTTCAACTTTGACCTTTAATTTCACTTGTACATATGGTTTCTATTTCTTTCTAATACAAGTATTTTAAGTCATGTATGTATATCCTTTTATACTATATTTATTTCTATATGACACAATTTCATGTAAAGAGAAGTGAAACATTGATTCCTTTATTTAAACAATCACTTTGACATATAAGATTAGACATGTATGAGATTGGAAACATTCATCCAGTGAAATAGGGGGCTTCCTGGTGGCTCAGATGGTAAAGAATCTGCTTGCTATGCAGGAGATCCGTGTTTGATCCCTGGGTTGGGATGATCTCTTGGAGAAGGGAATGGCAACCCACTCCAGAATTCTCGTCTGGAGAATCCCATAGACAGAAGAGCCTGGAGGGCTACAGTCTATGGATCACAAAGAGTCACTTTCAATGAAATGACTGTAATTATTTTTTTCTTGAAATATATATATTCATACTCTAAAGAACAGTATTTTGAAAGGAAATAAGAAACATTTAAAATTATATGTGGTATCAACACACATGTAATTTTCTTTTATATGATTTATTTTTCAAAAAGAATGAAATAAGAAAAACAAAACTTATCTTCATTTCTCCTCATACAGTTATTTTTAACCAGGTGTCACAAAAAGCATTGCTATCAGAGTGCTGAGTGTGTAGAAAGTAGAAAATTCTTTTTTCAGATACAAGTAATATACAGTGAATCTTCCTGATAAACATGATTGCCTAGTCAAAAATTGCTTTTTGCCAGAAAGTAGCTGTATTTAATATGGCTACTCAAATGTAAACATTTACAGACTGCATCAAGGAAAATTATAAATAGCTGACATCACTTGGGATGCAGTTGATTATGTTTTGGGCAGCATTTTTATGGAATTTATATTGCATCAAAAATGCTAACAAAATCACTATTTTATATTATTAAAAAATATCATAAGACTGTTCCATGACAAAGTATGATTGATGAATACATTTATTTAGTATATGTTTGCTAGTCAAAGAGTTCCTTTTGAAATTACATAGCTATATCCTGATTTCAGTTATTCTTAATAATGTTAAGCCAAAGTCATTTTTGACTTTGATGGAGAAAAAAGTGATTTTAAGAACTATTTTCAGTCAAATTGTTTTAGCTAGATATATAAAACTATATTTCTATATGTCTCAGATGGTCAAACTTTTTTCCCCTCCTATTTCGTTTGAAGAAACTAGAAAGAGTGCTGTTATTTTCATCTGTCTATCTTGAAAGCTTAGGTGAAAAGTTCTTCAGTTTTCCCTTGATATCTATTTATCCTGAATTTTGTAATGATAAATTCTAAGACAATGAATAACTCTGTTCAATAGTGATCTCTTGATAGATGTTGAAGTCTTTATTCTTGGCTCTAGTGTTTCAGAATGGCTCCAGGTATGTCTGAGTGCTCCTCATCCCCACCCCTGTGGACCACTTTGCACATACAAGATACTATACTGAAGTAGAAGCATTTCTACTGAAGTGACTAAATAAACTCAAGAAGCACTCTATCCATTTTCTTTTCCTTTCCTTTCTTTAGCCTGAGAATCAAAGAATTTTTTCACTGCTTCTTCACAATTTTTTTT
>SJYQ01000263.1:75522-99401 GCA_006410935.1 Redunca redunca | reverse complement strand
GAACATTGGGGTACATGTGTCTCTTTCTATTCTGGTTTCCTCGGTGTGTATGCCCAGCAGTGGGATTGCTGGGTCATAAGGCAATTCTATTTGCAGTTTTTTAAGGAATCTCCACACTGTTCTCCATAGTGGCTGTACTAGTTTGCATTCCCACCAACAATGTAAAAGGGTTCCCTTTTCTCCACACCCTCTCCAGCATTTATTGCTTGCAGACTTCTGGATCACAGCCATTCTGACTGGTGTGAAGTGGTACCTCATTGTGGTTTTGATTTGCATTTCTCTGATAGTGAGTGATGTTGAGCATCTTTTCATGTGTTTGTTAGCCATCCGTATGTCTTCTTTGGAGAAATGTCTATTTAGGTCTTTGGCCCATTTTTTGATTGGGTCATTTATTTTTCTGGAATTGAGCTGCATAAGTTGCTTGTATATTTTTGAGATTAGTTGTTTGTCAGTTGGGTCTTTGTTACTGTGTGGGCTTTTCCCTAGTTGTACTGAGTGGGGGCTGCTTTCTAGTTGTGGTGCACAGGCTTCTGATTGCAGCGGCTTCTCTTTTGGAGCCCAGGCTCTAGTACACACTGGTTTCAGTAGCGGTGGCTCCCAGGTGCTACTCTACAGACTTAATAGTTGTGGCTCATGGGATTATTTGCTTTGCAGCATATGGGATCTTCCCAGGTCAGCGACTGAACTCATATCTCTTGCATTGGCAGGCGGATTCTTTACCACTGAGCTACCAGGAAAAACTACAGTTCTTAATATGGCATTCATTAACCTATGTAACCAAACTTACTCTTTTTTTTAAATTTACTTCCTGCCTGTTTTCTCCTGGGTCCTCTGGGAGTCAATTTACAATCTGATAATTCCTGAAAATGTTTGCATGATGTTTTTCTACATGCTGCAGTCATAATTTTTTCCCCAGAATTTAAAGTCTGTGGGTCTTCTCTCTACTTGCTGTGTAGGGGGATCTAATCAAACTCAGATCAGATCCAGTCTCCTTCATAATGACATTCTCAGCATCACAGATCTCCAAATGAAATATATGTTCTCTCTGCTTGGTGTTGAAATTTAAAGACATACTTAAATCTTTAAATTAATGATACTTTCCTCAATCTAAAGCTTAGATTTAAGAATCGATAGCCACTAGAGTTATTAAAATGTATATAAAAGTGTCAGCATTACTACTAATAAGAGTCTGAGTCTCTAGGTCTGTTGGTCAAGTAGACTCAATTATGGAATAAAAACACTGAATCACCCAGACACTGGTGTCATAATACACCTCTTATTGTTTAGTTAATAATGCTAAATGGTTTCTTTAGTTTTCCAATGATGGTTCCTCATTGTTTAATATCTTTTATGTTATAAAGCAACAGTAAATGGTCATCATGATCTTAATCAATATTTAAATATTCAATTCTTTTGGAACACAGCCTTAAGTAAAAACAAAAAAGTTAAAGTGATATAATTCAATTTCAGAATATAACCAGTGTTCTATCCGTCTTTTTCCATGAGTGTCATCCCTTCAATACTTCTGACAGAGGATGTTAGACTTCTGTTTCTAGTGTTCCAGTCTGTCTTTTTTGTCTATGAAGAGGAGTTGAATGAGGTAAAAACAATCTGGAAAAACAAATCACCTTATTATAACTATATATACTTATTAGCTGAATCATTGGGAGCCAGACTATCTCCTGTGTCTTTAAAAGCAAAATTATAAACGAGGTAGACATATATCTGTCTTAGCAGAAATGAAAGACCAATATAAAACAGACATGTAGAGAACAAGAAGGTGGAGGAGTAGGTGGGTGTGGAGTACATCTCTCTCCACAGATACATTAGGAATACACCTTTGGACCCAGAAGTGCATGCAGAACACCAGCTGAGAGCAGACAGGAGTATCTGACCAGTGGAAAAGAATATATAGAACCACGCAAAACTCGGTAGGACAAAGGAACTAGGGGGAAAAACAGGAGTGTTAGTAGCACTGGACCTGCCCTCGGCAGGTGGGGGAACTGAAGCAGGGGTCCCATCCCCATACAGGGGCAATTGTTTGAATCAGAGGAGAAACATTTAAAGCCGAGAGTGAAACAGCTGATCTTTGGCAGCCTAAATGGAATGAGAATCAGACAAACCTCGCCACATCCATACATACCCTGGACAGAGATGCTGGACTCCCAGAAAGGGCAGCGGCTGGGAGCTGGAGTTAAGGGATTGTGGAGCAATCCCAGGGCAAGGGCTGCTGTTGATTGCAGAGAGATGGACTGAGGGGGTGTGAGGGAGGAGATAGTGGTGGGAAATGCCAGTGGAGGAAAGCCAGGCAGCCATGGAACCAAGGCAATACTGCGGAGTCATGCTTAGGGGTTGGAGCCATCACCATAGCCTCTCTCCCCACTTAGCAGCATTGGGAGCTGAACAATGGAGAGGCTGGCCCATCAAATGCCTGATACACTGAGCTACAGAGTAGGACCCTACCCAGGGTGCCCCTTTAAGTGCCTGATGTGCCTATCAAGAGAGAAGGACCCCAGGCAAGGGAGCCCTCTAAGTGCCTGAATAGGCAGAGCTACAGAGAAAGACTGGCCAAAAAGACCTTCTGTTTGTCAGCTACAAGAGGCTCAAAAAAGACTGATAGGGCCATAACTCCTGCAACAGAGGCAGTCCGTGTCCCTGTACACAGGGTCCCCACAAGCCAAGCAACAGCACCACCTTCATGCTAAACTCTCACTGGGGCAGAATTGCCACAGGCAAAGAAATAAGTCTTGTATTTGTACATGCAGGGTCACTTCAGTCCTGTCCAACTCTTTGTGACCCTGTAGACTGTGGCCTGCCAGGCTTCTCTGTCAGAGGAGGGGTTCTCCAGGCAAGAATCCTGGAGTGTATACCCTTCTAGAGAAGGGTTGCCATACTCTTCTAGAGCACTATATTTCCTGCTGCCCTAGCTACAACCCCCCCTGAATACCTGGTGCAACGAGAATCCCTGCGACCCAAGCAGCTACACTACCTCCACACCTGGCCCTCACAGGGGCAGCCCCAAGCCCTCCAGGGCAGCCTCAGGAGCAATCCCCAGCGGACGACCCATATGCAGAGGTGGAAATAAAACCGCAATTGAAACCCAGGGACAGTGTGGCTAAGGAAGAAGACCAAAACCTTCCCACCAGCTGTACAAGCTGCAGATTAAATCCGCACAATCAACTAAGCAGACTCTGTGTCTATGAATATATAAAATGTCAGTGACAGCGCCCACAAAAGAAAACGCACTAGCTCTGATAGTTGTGGACATTGGAGGCAAGAACACACAGGTGTAGGACCAGATTAGGATCTGAGCAGCCCCCACAGCAGGTCCAGAGATCAGCACAGTGTTGGAGGGCATCCTAGGGAGGTAAGGTGCACTGTGATTCCCAGCGCAGGAAAGCACTCTGACAGCAGTGACTCGAGAAAAACTTTTATTATTTTTATTTTTTGACTTGTTCTGTAGATACTTTCAGATTTTTTTTTATTCCTTCCCCCACCCCGGTTGTAGTTGTTGATTTTATGGACACTAAGAAATCCAATTAAGCTTTTGACCTTTTTTTTTTTTTCTTCCTCAGTCACATTTTTAATTGGTATCATAAACCTCTGCCTCTACATTGGGCTTTTTCAGTTCTGTGGTGTTTTCCTCTTTTTTCTTTTTTTAATTTTAATTTTAAACCTACTATTATTTTTCCCCTTTCAGTTAATCTTTAACATATATATCTATTTATCTTCTTTATCTAATTGTATTTAACTTTGTATGTCTATTCTTTCTCTCCTTTCCTCTCAACATATTTGTTAATTTTATTTTCATTGCTTTATTCTCCATTGGCACCTTGCTTTAGTTTTGTTTTCCAGTTTATGCTTTAATTAGTTTTGTTCTGTAACTTTTGGTTTTCTTTGTTCAGCAGGTCAATCTATTGTACTTTATTTTTATTGAACTGCATTCACTTTGCTCATGGGTGTATATGTATATGTGTATATTCCATTATTTTAATTATTATTTGCCTGAGTTTGTAACTGCCATTTGTCTGGGGTTCATCCTTTGGGGGTTTCCCTGGTGGCTCAGAGGGTAAAGCGTCTCCCTGCAATGCGGGAAACCGTGGTTCAATCCTTGGGTTGGGAAGATCCCCTAGAGAAGGAAATGGCAACCCACTCCAATATTCTTGCCTGGAAAATCCCATGGACAGAGGAGCCTGGTAGGCTATAGTCCATGGGGATGCAAAGAGTCTGACATGACTGAGCTACTTCACTTTCATTTCTCATCCTTGGTTTCTTGTTTTTGGATATTTGTTTTAATCTCACTTAATACCATAACAAACCACTTGTGGAATCTTCCTTCCTGACCAGAGATCAAGCCCTGAGCCTTTGGAGTTGAAAAACTCACTCTGAGACCCTAGACTACCAGAGAACTAACCCCAGGGAGTACCAAATAGTGAGAGATCATGCAAAGGAAACCACTTGAATACAAGACCCAGCATCACCCAACCACCAGTAGCATCCTGTGCAGGACGCCTCATCTAATCAACAAACAAAACAAAAATACAAACCCAGTCATCAGTGGATAGGATTACCACCTCACTCAGTCTTGCCCATCAGAGGAAAAACAAACAAACAAACAAAAACTCAGCACAAATCTCACCCTGTATGAAGCTCACACAAACAACTGGACCAAACTTAGAGGGGAGAAACCAAAAGGAAGAAAGAATTCAACCTTCTTCAAGGAAAGAATTCAACTTTCCTTGAAGCCTGGGAACAGGAAACCTCAAACACAATAACTTAAAAAAAAAAAAGGAAGAAAAGGCAGAGAAACACTGCAAAAGTGAAGGAATAGCTAGAAACACAGAAGTCCAAATAATTGAAGAGGAAATAGGAAAATTACCTGAAAAACAATTCAGAATAGTGATAGTAAAGTTGATCAAAAACCTTGAAAACAAAATGGAGAAAATGCAAGAAGCAATTAACAAAGACCTAGAAGAATTAAAGAATAAACATACAGAGACAAATAACACAATTACTGACATTAGAAATACTCTAGAAGGAATCAATAGCAGAATATGTGAAGCAGAAGAACGAATCAGTGAGCTCAAAGACAAAATAGTGGAAATAACTTCTGAAGAGCAGAATAAAGTAAAAAGAATGAAAAGAGCTAAGGACAGTCTCAGAAACCTCTGAGACCATATCAAACACCCCAACATTTGGATTATAGGGGTCCCAGAAGAAGAAGAGAAAAAGAAAGGGTATGAGAAAATTTTTGAAGAGATTATAGTTGAAAATTTCCCCAACATGGAAAAGGAAATAGTCAATCAAGTCCAATAGGCACAAAAAGTCCCATGCAGGATAAACCCAAGGAGAAACACGCCAAGACACATACTAATCAAACAAAGACTAAACACAAAGAAAGAATATTAAAAGCAGCAAGGGAGAAGCACAAGTAACATATGCCCCATATGCTTAATAGCTGATCTTTCAGCAGAAACTCTGCAGGCCAGAAGGGAATGGCAGGATATATTTAAAGTACTGAAAGGGAAAAATCTACAATCAAGATTACTGTCCTTAGCAAGGATCTCATTCAAAGTTGATGGAGAAATAAAAAACTTTTCAGACAAGCAAAAGTTAAGAGATTTTAGAACCACCAAACCAGCTTTACAACAAATGTTAAATGGACTTATATAATCAAGAAATACAACAGAAGAAAAAAGATCTACAAAATCAACCCCAAATATATAGCCAACAGGAATTTGCTGTATGACTCAGGAAATTCTAACAGGGGCTCTGTTTGAGGGGTGGTTGGGGAGGGAGATGGGAGAGAGGTTCAAAAGGGATGGGATATATGTATACCTATGGCTGATTTATGTTCAGGTTTGACAGAAAACTGCAAAATTCTATAAAGCAATTATCCTTCAATTAAGAAAAAATCACATACATGTAAACAGGCAGCTATGGTATTACAAATGTAAGTGATAAATTAAGTGAGCTATAGGGTATAATGTGATTATATACAAGAAGGTTACTTTATCAGTCCTTAAGGGGATTTTTTTTATTCATATAAGTTTATTCTCACCATTCATTTATTGGCATCACTTGGGATCAGCAGTTTCTTGAATTAAGTTTACTTATTTTCTTTGTATATGCTCTTCCAAATACTGGAATGTTCTTTTCTTAGTGGATCACTTGTATAGTTCTTAGATTTTAAAGATTCATTTAAAACCATATCCCCTAGCAAATATGCTATGAACCACCTTGCCATTAAGCTCATATAAAACAGGTGTTGTTTAGTTGGTGAGTCATGTCCAACTCTTTTGCAGCCCCATGGACTGTAGCCCACCAATCTGTCATGAGATTTCCGAGGCAAGAATAATGGAATGGATTACCATTTCCTTTTCCAAACCCAACATTTCCTTCCTGACCCAGGGATCAAACCTGTGTCTCTTGCATCAGTAGGCAGATTCTTTACTGCTGAGCCAAACTGGGAAGCTCCCATATAAAACAGACCCTATCCTAAATTGGCTGCTGCTCCTTTGGGACACCATTTATCTTGTACATCTCTCTGTTTCTTAATATATAGGACTTGATGTTAAATATTGTGTAGCTTATGGATTAAAAACATGGACTTAACCTTTTAATGAATGAGAGCTAGAGTGCTATTGGGTTTGAATCCCAACTCTGTCATTAACTACCTTGACTTCAGGCAAGTTTTATTTTAAAAAACTTCCTGAACACTCATTAATGCTTCTGCTAAGTCGCTTCAGTCGTTTCTGACTCTGTGCGACCCCATAGACAGCAGCCCACCAGGCTCCCCCGTCCCTGGGACTCTCCAGGCAAGAACACTGGAGTGGGATGCCATTTCCTTCTCCAAGGCATGAAAGTGAAAAGGGAAAGTGAAGTCGCTCAGCTGTGTCCGACTCTTAGAGACCCCATGGACTGCAGCCTACCAGGCTCCTCTGTCCATGGGATTTTCCAGAGAAGAGTACTGGAGTGGGGTGCCATTGCCTTCTCCGGAACACTCATTAGCCAGGAATTATAATAAAAGCGTATGTCTCCAGACTTTCCTGGTGGTCCAGTGATTAAGATTCCACACTTCCAATGCAGGGGTACCAGTCTGATCCCTTGTAGGAGAATTAAGATCTTTCATGCCAGTTGGTGTGGCCCAAAATAAATAAATAAATAAAATAATAAGGATAAGTTTCCACAAAATACTAGATTTTTTTTAGTGATTTTAAGCTCTCAAGGATCTTAGATTCCAAAACTTTTAAGTTAATATAATTCTTCACATATATTTTGCTGCCTACCTGCTATTGTCACCAGAGTTAAGCCTACCTGAACAAAATATTGTTATGCTTCAAAATAGAAAATCCTGTCTCTGAAAATGGACAGACAATTGTCTTATGTTAAACTCAGTACAAGGGGAAAGAATAAGGATGAATGCACCACCAGATGAAATTCCTTGATCCTTTATGTCACATGCAGGAGACCCTGGTTTGATTCCCGTGTCGGAAAAATCCGCTGGAGAAGGGATAGGCTACCCACTCAGTATTCTGGGCTTCCTTTGTGGCTTAGCTGGTAAAGAATCCACCTGCAATGCAGGACGCCAGGGTTCGATCCCTGGGTTGGGAAGAGCCCCTGGAGAAGGGAAAGGCTACCCTCTCCAGTATTCTGGCCTGGAGAATTCCATGGACTGTATAGTTCATGGGGTCACAAAGAGTCAGACTTCACTTGGTGACTTTCATTTCATTTATATGTCACATGGTGCTCTTTCTCTTGCTCATGGCACTTGCCATGGCACTTAAAGCTGTGGCATTCCCAGAAAGATGAACTCTAACCAAGCTACATAGTCCTGAAGATCCCAAGGCCATGGCTGCTAACCCCATCAGCAATGTCAGAATCCATTGGATCAATACCCAAAGTCATCACAGACATGATGCTCAGCAAGATATCTGATACATTGAGCAGGTTCAGGCTGAAAATACTAGAAAACCTAGACTGAGATGACATAAAAATTAAGATAATCTATTACAGAATGTAGAGAGAAAGTCATTTTCATTTTGGTCAATTCAGTATCATCCTTAGGGGTGCAAGCACTTTACTTTTTTTTCTGCTTATTCATTCTCAGTGTATTTGTTATCTTTCCTTCACTTGAAAGATGGCTGCAAAAACTCCAGGCATCACATTTCTACACACCAATGTCTGGAGGCAGAACAAGGATCATCTTTTCCTCAAGTCTTGTTTATGACCTAGTTAATCTTTCCATTACCAGAAATCTTCTAACTTCTTATTGACTAGATGGCTGAAATTGGGGCACAATGACCCACCTAAGGCAATCACTGCAAAAAGAAAATAATTACATATTTTATCATTAGAGAAATGCCAAATTGAAAATGCTAAACATTTATATGGCCATCAGTATTTTGTGACTGAGACAAAATTTATTACAGAAAATAGTAATTTCATTTGCATGAAACTTTCAAGAACCATTTGCAATCAACCAAGAAATTGTCTGCTATGTCATTCACAATTTCTGCTATGTTTATTATTACTATTTTATAATTTATTCCTCTGGAGTTTTTAATTTTTCATAATTGCTAAGGGCNTATTACTATTTTATAATTTATTCCTCTGGAGTTTTAAATTTTTCATAATTGCTAAGGGCATTTATAATTTCTTGGGCATTTATAGTTTCTTAAGAATTTAACTTCTCCATATTTAGGTAAATTTCCAGAAATTTTGCTGCCTTTACAGATAACTGAGGCCAGAGGAAAGGAAAAAGAAAAGGAAATGTCCCTCTAATATCTCTCATTGACAATATGGCTAATACATTATTTATCAAATTTAAAGAAAAGCATGGCAGATAGATAGAGGGTCACAGTCCAGTTTAATACCATAAGTTTCACTTTGGTTGAATTAATTGAAATTATTTGTGTCACTGTAATGTGGTCAGTCAGAGGACAGATAAGTTAAATATGTTATAGGTATTACCTTCTATTGGACAGTGGAAGGAAATGACAATTTAAAAGACCATCTAGGTTATATACCAGGTTTTGTTTTAATTAGCATTAAGAGTATGACTTTCATTACTCACATTTGTATACTATCTAGAGGAACTTCTTACTGATAGAAAATTTTTTATGTTTTGGAATGCTTCATGTCTACAGCCAGCTTTGAAGTAAATGCCCCTGAATGTGCCTGTTAAATTTAGAGAAAATAGTTGATATTTTTAGAGAAGCTCACCGATTTCAGCCACAGATCCATGCCTTCATTACTGATGAACATAGCTTTACAGTAGGTAAAGGAGGAGCTTTATGTATCATTATTTTAATAGCATCACTTTTCTAAAGAAGTTACATTTAGCAATGTGAAGTGTTAGTGATCATGGGTCTCCTCTTTACTGAGGATGGAAAAGTTATCTTCTTTCATCCGAGACACAGAAAGCACTTAAAAGACATTATCTCATTATCTCTATAACATCCTCTGACAGAATTGGCTTGTACTATAATTCCCATTTTATTGGTAGATAAAGTCATGCACATTATGGTTTTATAATTTAGCTAGGCAGCTGGCCTGCTCTGGCAAAAGAGCTTTTAGCTTTACTTCATCCTAGAAATTTGTCTCATTTATGTCTTCACATTTCTAGTGCAGACATGACCTTAATGTTCCCAGAAATCAAGAATTTAAGTGGTCATTTGTCCAATGACTTTTTTTTTTCCTGAAGAAATGTTTCTGAATTATACTTGATTTCATTTTGACATGAAAGGGAAATGAATAATATTTTGGGTAACTGATAGAAATTGAATTGGGTCATTTTNAACTCTTAAGCAATATTTTTTTTTGTTAGTATTAAATGGCTTTTGTTACATTTAATAGTTACTTAAAATATTTAAATGCATAACTTTTAAAAATTAATCACACTCAACTCTTTATCAGACATATGCAAATTAAGTCCATGACACACTTCTTGCACACATGAATACCCCAGGATTTAAGGAAAATTATCTTAAATTTAGCCTAAGATAAACAGACTAAAACCATGATGACATTAAGAGCTTTAATTAGGAGAAACAAGTCTATTTAGTGAAAACCATTTAATTGACTCAAGCAGAGGACTGCATTATCCTCTATCAAGTTTTACAACTGTCTGTCTTTTTTTAAAACTATAAGTAAAAGATAGGCAAATCAAAATATGTTTTTGCAGTGGTTTCAGATTTACTCATGGAANGCAAATCCAAAATATGTTTTTGCAGTGGTTTCAGATTTACTCATGGAAATCAGAATCATATTTTATTCTGGAAAGATTTAATCGACTCTGTGGACGTCCCAGGTGCACTAGTGGTAAAGATCCTGCTTCCTAATGCAGGAGACATAAGAGAAGCAGGTTGGATCTCTGGGTTGGGAAGATCCCCTGGAGGAGGGCATGGCAACCCTCTCCAGTTTTCTTGCCTGGAGAATCCCATGAACAGAAGAGACTGGAGGGACACAGTCCATAGAGTCCCAAAGAGTAGGACACAACTGAAGCAACTTAACACACATGCATTCATAGTTCACAGTGGATAAAAATATCAATCAGTATTAATATCAGTGTATAGTGTAGGAAGCACGAGGGAAAATACAGACAGAAAAAAGAAACATGGAGCTGTAGAGCTATGCCTCTTCCCTGTCAATTTTCCAGGGAAGATTTTATTAAGTACATTTTTGTAAATAAGGTATACCTCAGAAACCAGGTACATACAAATATATTTCAAACATGAATGTGTCCTTAAAAGAGTTATGTACATAAATTACCATAAAATTAAAACCAAGGACTAATAAACACAGTGAAAAGAAAGCAGAGATCAATATATACATTTTTGTACTTAAAATTTTTTCTGGATATTAGAAATCTCGCACATCTATTATGACCCCAAAGGAGTTGTTACATGCTGCAGTATGATAGAAAAATGTGGAATGAAAAGAAGTAAGGCTTTTTCAGCTTTAAAAGTAAAGTTAAAATACATACTTTATGATGAAAGCTTTTATGCATTTAATGAAAGCTCTGGACTTCACTAATGTAATAGAAAATACTGAAAGGATTTTTAACAGATGTTTAATTTTGACAGATAAATTATGATTGAGTTCTAAAAACTTGGAACTTTGGTCTATTATTAGAAAAATGTATTAATGTTTTCATTTCAGGACTGTAAGATTATAATAGATTCCTTTTCCATTTCAAAGAACCATCCAATTAAAGTTTTACTCTCAAAGATAATACATAACATTTTGACTTAGGTTCAGGATATATATATATATACAATCTTTTAAATTTTTATTTTAAATTTGGAAGCTAAACATATTTCCCCATTCTTATATTATAAAGGTAGAAACTGGTCTTGTCTTTTTGGAAGTAAACCAAAATCATACTTTGATACAACCTCAAATTAGCATAAAAATAAATAGAACCATGCCGGTGTATAAATCTGACTCAGTCTGTGTTTAGGTTTTAGGATAAGTCGTATACCTGTAGTGAAAGAGTTGCTTTTGAGTCAGAAAAATACTGATGATTATTACTTCTGTGTTTAAAAGGTTATCTATCCTGTTCTATAATGACATACAGTATCAACAGAATCAAATATAATATTCCTTTAAATATTCAAGTAATAAAGATCAGTTACCAAATAAATGAATTAAAGAAGATACATCATGCTGTACATGGTTTCTATGTCTTAAACTAAACCAACTTGAAAGAAATGTTTGTTTAATGCCCTGAGGGTCAAAACCGCTGGGATCTCTGTTCAGACAAGGGCAGGCGGGGGATTCCAAAGATGACTCTAGAGCTCCAGAATGTAAAGCTGGGAGCACTTTGACAGAAGTGTGTCATTTCTGACCTTAACTCCCGCTGAATGCCTTGTTCCTGTGAGAGAAAACCTCTCTTCGGCTGAACTGTTCAAAATTCGTTTCCAATGTGCATTTGCTCTGCTCCACTCTGTCTGAAAATATATGCAGACAAAGTTGATTGACAGCCCTCTAGTTACCATACCATGAAGGTTGAAACTAGAAAAGCTATCCTCTAATTCACTGACAGCTGAAAGCTACAGAACCTCATTTCTTAGGTTCATTCTTATATGTCTTCTCATTGTTCCAAGAGGAAAGCAAATAATGGTGGATTACATAAGACTAATGGGCTCTATATAGGATAAGGGTGTAAATAAGGAAATCACAGTCATAAATTTTCTGCTGTTATGAGAAGAAAAGAAATCACAGTTATTCAAGTAGTTCTCACAAAGAAGACTGATGAAATAATTTAATTTACCAAGAAATTTCTTTTCCAAGGAGGAAAATACATAGGGCACACCTCCCTAACAATTAGTAAAATGTAAACATTTTTCTGTAATAAGATTAAAATTCTAGCATAAACTACCAACTAACTCATCAAGTATTCAGCCCTAACAGTTTTCCCTTTTTCATCTCTAAAATTCAGGCTGCACAAACTAGATTCTTGACTTCCCTCTTTCTTGCATCTAGTATAATTCTATGGAAGAGTTCTGGTTAATGAATTATACTCTGAAGTTAACTCCTGCTTTCCTTCTCTCTTCCACCTTCTTCTAACATAACAGGAATGTGACAATAAAATGCAGTAGCCATCTAACAGTCATGAGGCAGTACCCCCACCCCCAAAATGAGAGGTATTGATTTGAACATTTTTGATCTTCTATATTCCTTTCTCCCAATTTCTTATTACATAGGAAAAATAAACTTATCTAAGCCCATATGGTGTCAGGAAGCATTTAACAGGAGGCTTCCTGTGTGCTGTTTTGGGTCTGTCAGGAATTCTGACAGGAATTCCTGAATATTCAGGAATTAAGAGGAGAGGCAAGCCTCTCCCAGGACTGAGGAATCCAGGCCTTTCCTCGTTAGTTTTTCTATACAGTGATAAGTACCTTCTTCCTTTTTATGACCCATATGGTAAAAATGGTTATTTACAACTCTGTCTTTCATATGGATGACCTCATGTTTTCTTGATAACTTGTAAGTTCTGATTTTATCTCTGCTGAAAATAGCTATCTTGAAGACAGTATAAATACCTACACAATGTTGAATAAAACACCTTTGCTCCATCAGAGCTCTGATGCCCGTGTGTGTGTGTGTGTGTGTGTGTGTGTGTGTGTTTGTGTGTGTGTGTGTGTCTCTCTCCTCCTCTCTTTTTCAGGCTAATTAAAGGACATCAACAATATATTGAACAATTGCCCTCTGCCTAAAGATTCTTTCATTGTAATCCTCAGGAGCTGTGACTATAGTACTTTTCATGGCAAAATTAATTTTGCAGATGCAATTTAGTTAAGCATTTTGAAATGGGACTTCAGATTATGGGGCTGAACCAAATGTAATCAAAGGGTTTTTTTGTCTGTTTGTCTTAATGAGAAAAGGATGCAGGAGAGCAAGGGTCAGAGTCTGATAGAGATTTAAAGATGCCACATTGCAGACTTTGAAGATGGAGGAAGGGTCCATGAGCCCAGGAATAGGCACATTCTCTAGGAACTAGAAAAGGCAAGAAAACAGCCTCTCCTAGAAGGAAACAGGCTTGCTGACCCACTTGAGACTTCTGAAGTCTAGAACTGTAAGTTATGAAATTTGTGTTTTATTAAGCCACTATGTCACTTGTAATTTGTTAACAACAGTTATCAGAAACTAACCTAGGCCTACTCTCTATTATTTGCAATATAACTCAATTGAACCCGTTGCGTAACAGTTCTTAGATCTCAAAGAAACATTCCAGGAAAAGCATCCAGGGAAAACTGTACAGTGAATTAAATTTATTCCGATAGTAAATGGCTCTTCTTTTGTTCAAAGATTCATGCTTTAACATTTACTTACTATGGAGATTTAAAAAAAAAAAAAAAAAACTGCTTTCTAAGAATGATCTAACTTACTCTACAATTTCAGCTTTTCTTTGTTTGTTTCACTCAAGAATGGTATGATCACAGTGGACCCACTTTACTGAGAATGATTGATCCTTTGGTAACATCCTTCAAAGGTTAACCATTTACATAAAGTGGATGTTATATGTAAACGCTCATTTACTAATGTCTTAAGCACAATGGTGTATGTGCCTATATGAACAACACACACACAATTCTCAGTTAGCAGAGAGCCTAGCAGGTGTGAAGTTCCCACAATCCTGCCTCCTGGCATACATTCCCTTGTGTGTAGGCATAATTTGTTATTTGCTTTTGACTAACAGAATATAGCAAAGGTGATGAGATGTATATGATTGCTTATATAAGATTGCAACTTTGGTTTTATTAGGGTGTCTCTCTTTCCTTCCTGGCTTTAGTAAGACTCCTGTGGTGAGGAGCTGAGGATGCCTGTAACAGTTCTCCTGGGTTCCCTTACCCTACTGCTCTCCACCCGGGTGCCCTTTCCCAATAAAATCTCTTGCTTTGTCAGCACATGTGTCTCCTCAGATAATTCATTTCTGAGTGTTAGACAAGAGCCCAGTTTTGGGCCCTGGAAGGGGTCCACCTTCCTGCAACAAATGGCGACTCTGGTGGGGACTCTTCTTCACTGAGACTGACATCCTGACCACTCGGAGTACTCAGGAGCCAGCTTGTCTGCCAATGGACCAGAACCAGTGGCCACAACTGGGACCCTTTTGTCCCTGGTCTCCTCCTGATGCAGACAACTGGCCAGATTGCCCTGACCAGTGAGGAATAAGAGACTTTATTGACTTCTCTCTCCTTCCCTCTCTCTTTCCTCTCCTTAACCCTTCCTATCCTTCCCTGTTTTTCTAGTCCCCCAGTCCTAGACGCAGGAATCTGGTCGAAGGGCCCTCAGCCTGAGCTGAGGATTGGAGACTGATCACCTCTTCTTGGCAAAGAATTCGAATTCTGGTTCTGGTCTGGTCTGATTTCTGGTAGGGCCAAGTTCCAGTCCTCCCTTCTCTGGAGGCCCAGGGAAAAGTCCCGTAACACCTGGGTATCTGTAGGTGGCAGGAGATGTCTGTAAGGCCACCCTTTTCACCCCCCTCTCCCACGCCCTCCCCCTTCTTCTTTCAACCTGGCTTCCTTTTTTCCCTTGAAATCTTTGATGTTAGTACTTGGATTCTCATATTTAAGGGCTTCCCTAGTGATGCAGAGGTTAAAGCATCTGCCTGCAATGTGGGAGACCTGGGTTCGATCCCTGGGCAGGAAGATCCCCTGGAGAAGGAAATGGCAACTCACTCCAGTATTCTTGCCTGGAGAATCCCATGGACAGAGGAGCTTGGTGGGCTACCGTCCATGGGTTGCAAAGAGTCGGACACGACTGAGCGACTTCACTTTCACTAGGAGCTGTGTGACCTCTGACTGAGAGCTGGCAAGAAACAGATTCCTCAGGGATCAAAATATAGAACGTACTCAAGTGAAGTGCCTTCAGCCTCTGGGAATTGTGGGGTTTTTTACCTTTTTTGTTATTTCAACAGCAGTACTCTTATTTCAAGATCCAACCTAGTTTAAAAAAAAAAGAATCTAAGTTTTTTATCAGCCCTGACTCAAGTCCAGCCTGGATCCATCCATCCAGTTGTGTGTTAGTCCATCCATTAATCCATTGATCTATTCATACAAAGGGAAGATGACTTTAGGGTGAATTGTCTTCCAGGTTCCATAGCAGGAATTCTTGATGGTACAGATGAACAAGAGAGATTGGCCTCATTAATTGCATATTGACTGCCTTACTCCAAATTTCCAGGACTGAACTAGACCTATTTTTGAGGGCATAAAGATCAACTCTGGACCTGCATTATGTCACTCAGAAGCCATTTACTCTGTGGCTAAAATTAACTCTAATACATTCATAGAGTCTGATTCGCTCACTTAGAAAGTAAGTTCTTTTAAGAGCATAACATAGCACTTAAAATTATGAGGATGTGGTATTGACTAAGAACTACCTGCTTCAAATGTCAGCTATACTATTAATAGTTTCTTGGAGAAGGAAATAGCAACCCACTTCAGGATTCTTGCCAGGAGAACCTCGTGGACAGAGGAGCCTGGCAATCTACAGTCCATAGGGTTGCATAGAGTCAGACACAACTGAAGCAACTTAGCATATAGTTTCTACATTTGTTACCCTAAAGAAGCAACTTACATGTCTGTTTCCTCATCTGTATAGACAAGATAACCACAGTTACTACCTGGTCAAATTGTTGGGAGATCTAAAATTAAATGAGGAAATTTGTAAAACATCTAGAACTACTTCTAAAAATAATTAAATGGATATCGTTATGGAAGAAGTTTCTTTCTCATTTCCCTAGTCTACATGAGGTTGATTGTCCCTTAAGCATTCCTGGTCTTTTCTGGCTCCTCTCTTCCCATGGAGGTGAGAGAGGTATCCATTTGGTGAGTGTTAGAAAAGCAAGTGTGTATTCTTTTTGATGTGGGGCCACTTCTCTCATGTTGCTTGGCAATCTGGCTGTTCCCCAGAAGTGCCTTTCCTGTTCCAATGTTTGATCCCAAGACTTTACAAGGAAAGCGTTCCTTTTGGAGGAAGATCAGCTATTTTCTAGCTATGTAGCCATTTTCTAACTATGTATTACAGGATAAGTTTACCTAATACTGAGTTTCAGTTTTAAGAATATATGTGATTTTAGTGAATGGCCATAATGTATATTTTTTAATAGTGAGGAATTCATTTCAGGAAAAGAGTACCAGTCAGAAGATGATTTGGGGTATGATACGTGGGGAGAAATCATATTTTTTTATGTTATACCATTTGTCTCAGGCTTCCCTCATAACTCAGTCGGTAGAGAACCTGCCTGCAATGCAGGAAACTCGGGTTTGATTCCTGGGTTGGTAAGATCCCCTGGAGAAGGAAATGGCAACCCACCTCAGTATTCTTACCTGGAGAATCTCATGGACAGAGGAGCCTGGTGGGCTACAGTCCATGGGGTCGGCAGAGTTGGACATGACTTAGCAACTAAACTGCCACCACCACCACCATTTGTCTTAGTAAAATTTAGACAGATGTAGTCTCAGAGAAATAACCTCACAATTCTCAGATAAGAAATACTTGGTAAATATCCTTCATGTGTATTATAAAGATCCTATGTGATAATTTTCCGTACATTAGTTTATAGTTAATATAAGAAACTAGATTACCTACATATAATTAATGACTCTTCTCAGTAAATTGGAAATTGAAAAAAATTACTAATTTTTGTCCATACCTATTTATTACATACTAATATTTCAACTATTAAATTATATAATTTTGATTATATCATTTTAAAATGTTTCTTAAATATTGTCATATACCATGACTGTTTGTGTAAGTGGAATTCTTTTGAAAAGCAACTGATGATAGGTTATGTCTTCAAATATTTATATACTTAACCAAATATCTTCTGTACTCTAAAGAAATAGAATAATATTTCATCACATATATATTTGTTAAAACAATTTAAAACTGTGAAAAACTGAAAAAAACTTTAATAGTTAGTGATAGTGAAAGGCTTAATAATCTTTGCTTGTAGCCATAGCTTTTAGTGCGTAAGTATCACAGTTAATGGCTATAAATGCTAGGTAATGGCAAGGATAAACAAATATGTGAAAAACTTAAGTCAAAAGCAAACTTTATAAAATATGTGGACAATATTATAGCAGTACTGTCAAAACAAAATAGATGCCAACAATAATAGCAACAACTTAAAAAAAGAATTAAACTAGGGAGGAAACTCCAATACAAAATAAGGATTATTTCAAGACAGTGATTTTCAGGCTGTTTCCCAAACCTCTCTCACTTTTGTTATATTTTCTATTTTCTAAATAGCTACTTTGTTTTGTAATTACTTTTTTAAAAAAGTTATTACTTTGTTATTAGGGAAACATTTTCCTATTTTACTTGTTTGTTTAAAAACTCATTAAAAACTGAATTCGCTGGTCAAAAGTTTGCTTAGAATTAGAACATAAATCCAGCTTATTGCTATGATAAACTTTTTGTCCCTAGTTAGTGAGGATTAAAACTCTCCTTAGAATACTTAGAATATTTAATGCAATATCTCTGCTTTAATTTTGGAATAAACTACAACAGGGTTTCCTTATGCCATCCTGTGTATCAGCAAGATGAGGATGTGCATTCAGGTAGATTGTTCAGGTGGTGGCAGGCAACCCCCCACCTGCACTGCCCACCTCCAGCACCAGTGCTCATCTCCTATCTAGCTGCACCTTCTTTTTTGCCCAACATTTGGACTCTAAATGTGATTGGAATTCAAATATGTACAGGGGAGTCTGGTGAGCCCAGATCATGGTGGGGCACAAGATGTCCAGGAGAAGGAATCCCGCACAGTTCACTGGACTGAGCACATGACCTGAAATGGAACTCAGTTGTGGACAGCTTCGTGTCCTGAGGAAGAAATAACTGCTCATTAGACAAAAGAGTTTTAACATCTGGGTCTTAAGAAACTTTTTGGTGGATCGCCCTAAAATGTTCACAGATGGAAAAGTGGGAACCTTTCCTAATAGCAAGAGGAAACGGGAACTTTGACCATGTTCTTCAGTGCAACCCAAGAAACTGGTAGATGCGGCAGCAGGGCCTCAGGGAAGGTTGACCGACAGACATCCGGGGCGTGGTTAGCACACTCCCCCATCCCTCATGCAAGTGGGGGTGGCTTATGAAGTTCCTAGATGACAAGAGTGGTCAGTGGTAGAGCAAAGTTTCCTGCAACTGGGGGAACTTGTGCGCAAGCCGGAAGACTGTACCCCAGGGGCTTAATTAACAAGTTCTCAGAGTGACTTGAATACTCTGGGAACTCCAAACAATAAATAGATAAATAAGAGATGGAAGACAACCTCAAGAATGAAAATGGCATGCTGCATTTCTGCAGTTAGGATATCATCCATCTAGCACACTATCAGTCTGACGTTTAATGTGATTTAATTAGGCTGGTTTGTTTTGAGGACATTCAAGTAAGGCTTTTTTTTCTGTTTCATCTCTCAAAATGCAAGTGAAGATGTATGTGTCACATCTATATGATGTTTTTGCAAAATTATAGTTAAGTAATGCTCAATACACTTGCAATTACAATATATTAAAATAGTCTATTTCATATGCTGATACAAACCCAATTACAAATTGCATTTATGTTTTCAAATAATATTTTAAGAAAAATTTGAGACTGTGATAGTATCCCTTGAAATAATTCACCATTCTCTTGGTTGTCAAAAATTAAAATAATTTTGGAATTACAGAGCACATGTGAGCCCTGAATCAGAGCTGGAAGATACCTTAGAGACAATGCACTTCAAGGCTCTCATCTTATATGCAATAGATAAGCAAAAACCAGTGTAGAAAATTAATTGACTTGCCCAAATCACAAAGCTAGTTAATAACATGCCTGAAGTCACATAGTTAGGCAATGGTGGCAGCGCTCTTGAATCCACCTCTTCACTACAAAGCATGCTAGCTCCTGTTTTGTTTCTACTCTCTGATAATCCAGAGTTTTTCACTAAAAATGAAAGTGAAAATTGACCTGAGACTGTAAAGAAAAAAATAAGCCAGTTAATACTTCACTGGATCAGTTATGTGAATGTAGTCTTAACCAATGAAAGGAATGTATCACTGTGGTAGTCAAACTTCTCTTGGAAGTATTTCTGTACAAATTAGGCCAGTAGGCAATTAGTGAATTTCATGTATGTCATTACAATTTCCCTTTGTTGTGTTTTGAAAAAGTAGTTCCTATTAAGAAATTACTTATCATTTTTAGTCTTAGATTTTGATTGTAGGAAACTTGCTCATACCTTTGATGGGTCACAAGCTAGGTTTCCTCAAAATGTGCTTCAACAGAATATTAATTATTTTTTAAGTAAAGTTACTTAAGAAATGGCCAATGCAAGAGGGACACCCTGACCTTCCTGTCTCCCTGAAAGTAGGAAATACATCTCTCATGTGAAAAATGTACTCTTTGCATCTGGAGATGGGAGGACACCCTATCACCAAATATAGGGAATTTAAGCCTAGATTCCTATTATAAAAAAAAAAAAAAAAACACCCGGAGGATACCATAAAGATGACACACTTCAAGGCTCTCATCTTATGCCCAATAGACATGCAAAAGCCAATGCAGAGAATTAACTAACTTACTATATCACATAGCTAGTTAATAACATGTCTGAAGACACATTATTTTATCTTTTTGCAGGCTTACCTACATGATTTAAGAATAGGATCCTGCCACAGCTCCTTAGAGTTCTATCACAATTTCAGGTTGGAAATAGAATAAGTTTCCTATCTTTCCCTTGCAAGTGCAGAGTCTCTCTACATCCTCTTCCCCCTACTCTCTGCCTAGGAGGCAGAGCTGTATGGCCATCATCAACAGAGCTCTCATACCTTTCAGCCTTCAGCTGTACTTGGCCAAAGGGAAGCATCAGATAATTTTAAAGGACTGGTATTTGGAGGAACTATATCTTATGGCAGAGAAGTCCTGAGAGAGACCATCAATTGGCTTCTTGCTTCTGGAAGAATCTAGTATCAGTAGGCATTTTGAATAAGCCATAGTTATGTATCCTGATTCTTAGAAACTCGAGCCTGAGCTCTGTGCTATTTCTGTGTTCACCAGGGGACAGAAAAGTGCTTTCAACTAAAAGTCCTGAATCTAGTGATAATGTTTATGTAGAATTTCAGGACTATGGTCAGCAAGTAGTTCTGCTTCTGCAACCCAAGATCCCAAAAGGAAATCAAGTATTAATTACTCTAAAATTGAACAGAAGAAAAACACTAATTTTATGTCTAAAAAAAAGACCTCTAGGCAAATTGGGATAGTGTCTTCCTTAATTCAAGTGCAATTTAATTGCTTTATTTTACAGGAATAGCTGGAAGCATCTTGTTTTAGCTGAGAAATATATTAAAGAATAACACATAGACCTATGTTTACAATACTGTAGCCACTAGCCACATGCAGCTAATTAAATTAATTAAGAGTAAATTAATGACCAACCTAGACAGCATATTAAAAAACAGAGACATCACTTTGCCAACAAAGGTCCTTCTAGTCAAAACTATGGTTTTTCCACTAGCCGTGTATGGATGTGAGAGTTGGACTATAAAGAAAGCTGAGCACTGAAGAATTGATGCTTTTAAACTGTGATGTTGGAGAAGACTTGAGAGTCCCTTGGACTGCAAGGAGATCAAGCAATCCTAATAGAAATCATTCCTGATATTCATTGGAAGCATGATGAAGCTGAAACTCCAATAATTTGGTCAGCTGATTGGAAGAACTGACTCATTGGAAAAAAACCCTGATATTGGAAAAGTTTGAAGGCAGAAGGAGAATGGGGCGACAGAGGATGAGATGGTTGGATGGCATCACCGACTCAATGGAAATAAATTTGAGCAAGCTCCAGGAGTTGGTGATGGACACGGAAGCTTGGTGTGGTGCAGTCCATGTAGTCACAAAGAGTAGGACACAGTTGAGCTTCTGAACTGAACTGAAATATAATTCAAAATATAGTTTCTTGGTTGCACTAATCTCTTGGCTACTGGTGGCTAAATTAGATAGCATAGATTATAGAATATTTCCATCATTGCAGAAAGCTCTGTTACAGCACTATATAGTTACCACTATGGAGACAGAATTATTCAAGACATATTTAGGGTCAATAAACAGGTTTTAGGTTGATTTTCTAAATATTCTGGAACTTATTTAAGTTAGTAAAGCAAACAAAGAAATAGAAGTGACATTTATTGCATACCAGTAAAGTACCTGGCTCTGTGTTATGTCCTTCTCATGGATTATCTTATTTAATCCTGAAAAAATCCATATTAGTTGCCTATTATTAGTATCCCACCTACTAATATTTTTATGGTTAGTAATTGCTGCAGGCAAAATTAGAATCCAGCTAATCTGACTCTAATACCTAGGTCTTAAGTGTCACACTCTACTGCCTACCTAATAATTGAAGGCGTGCTGAATTTTTTGAACTTTTTTTTTCCCCCCTGTGGATGAGGAAAACTAGGTAATCATTACCAGGTAAAATATTATTCAATACCTTGCAAGTATACAATATTTCTCAAAAAAAAATTTTTTCAAATGCCTTTATCATAGGAACTAAATACCACTGTTAATGAAAATATTAATCAATAGTAAGTCTAAGAACACGTCTCAGTAGAAGGCTGCTGCTAGCTATGAGGAGCAAACATCTTAGTTAATGGTGTATTGCTTTTCTAAGCATGGGAGATACAAGAAACCGGGTTCACAGAATTTTCTCCCCAAAATATTTAACTATCTGAGGACCTGTTCTGTCAGTTTTCCCAGAGCACAAAATGCCTCATTCTTATCTTCGCTCTGGTTCCTCTTAGGGTATATTGCATCTCACTGCAGTGACTAGTGACTTGATTTTTATAGAACTGAATGATAGACAACATTCTCTATTTTCACAATCCTTTTTCTTTGAGACTTAATTTCCACCAAAGTCTGGGAGGTATTTTGTGACCAGTTTATCCCTTGGTACTGGAAATGCTTATTCCCAGGTCAGGTAAGGATTTTGTCGATAAGCCACTCAATATGCTGTTACTGGACCAGGCCCTGTTAACAGTAACCAAAAGCCTCTGGACCACCTATCTTATGAGTCTGTTATGATCCAGGAAATGGTTCCCTCTTGTTGCTTTTTTCATCCCATATTTAGAGTTATACTGTTACAATCATTTATCTTATAGAAATATATTTTTGATCAGTTGTTTCAAATTGCCTAATCATCATTAATTTTATCTGAGGCTCAGTCACACATTTGACATTGCAAGAAGCAATAATCTTGTAAAATAGGCAGAATACAAGTACTATAGCTGGTAACATTAATAAGGTCATAAGTAAGTATTTAAGTTAAAAACTTCTATTAAGTATGGCCCAGTATCTCCCAGGCCCTCTGATCAGTCAGTTCTGCAATAGTCACTGTCTTTAAGAGAAATTATATATTGGTATTTGTTCATAAAGTTCACCAATGATGCCTTTACATATAAGGCAATTGATACTTCATCATGACCCCTTACAGGATTGAGAACGAGAAAGGAATGTTATCTTCTAAAGAGTTACATGGCTGGTGTCAGAAGAAGAAAAATTGATCTTTATGGTTGAGCAGATATTTCTGCCTTTGGGGAGGTCTGATTAACATATAAGGCAGATACATGATGTATACTAGACAAGCAGAAGGAGGATAAGGGCAAAGTTTTATGTTTAAATATTTATTGTCTTGCCTTAAAGTATGTATTTCTATTTCATTACCATATGCTTCTTTTATGTTAAAAATATGCAGTATATTAATTCTACTTCATTTTTAAAAGCTTTGTTGTTATTGTTGTTTTTCCATCACTAAGTTGTGTCTGACTCTTTGCAACCCCTTGGACTGCAGCATGCCAGGCTCTTCTGTCCTCCATTATCTTCCGGAGTTTGCTCAAATTCATGTCCATTGAGTCAGTGATGCTATCTAACCATCTCATCCTCTGCTGCCCTCTTCTCATTTGGCCTTCACTTTTTCCCAGCATCAGGATCTTTTCCAATGAGTTGGCTCTTCATGTCAGGTGGCCAAAGTATGGGAGCTTCAGCTTTAGTATCAGTCATTACAATGAGTATTCAGGGTTGATTTCCTTTAGGATTGACTGCTCTGATCTTCTTGCTGTCCAAGGAACCCTCAAGAATCTTCTCCAGCACCGCAATTCAAAAGCATCAATTCTTCAGTAGGCTATTGTTAAAAATATACTGTTAATTTTAGACAAAATTTGGAGAATATGTTACTGATACCACATTCCTTCACAATCATCAGTAGGATGTTTATATTGTTTTCTTTCCTTCTTTTTAATAAATTAGCCACTCTTAAAACCATCTCATTATTATAAAATAAGAAAATAAATTGAAGTAACAGTTGATTATTTAGTTCCTGTATTTTCTGAGTCAG
>SJYQ01000263.1:51973-75446 GCA_006410935.1 Redunca redunca | reverse complement strand
CATAAAGGAAAAGTAAATTCGGTAATTTAATGTCTTATTATACCAACAATGTATAGATTGCACAACTAAAATTCATTTTATTTGCATACTTAAAAAGATATCTTTAAAAAATGAAATATCTTTTGATTATAACAGTTTTTTTTGCAAATAGAAAACTCTATTTTTTTCTTATTGGCAGCAGTTTAGTTTTGCATGAGTTAGTATTTCCTGCTGTGCTAAACATTAATTCAGAAAGGAAGATTGACAGCAACTTAAGTAGTCAAAGGCCAAGTTGCATAGATCAGGCCACATTAGCTTCCTTACTTCTCAATATTCAAATAGGATGTTTTTCTGATACCCTCAAGAGGTTTCTGGAGATTGCAGTACATCATTGTGTTTTCTAATTGCACATCATGTTTCTCAATTTGTACAGAAAATGACAAGTAAGATTTTTCCACACTATCATTCACTATTGTTTTGAAATTTGAAATATGTCCATGGCCATATTTTCAAATATTATTTATTCATTTATTTGGGACATTAAAAGTAAGAAGCATAACCACTGGACCACCAGGGAAGTCACAAGATTTTCACTTTTTAAATATCAGATATGGGTAAGGGTGTATTCTAAATTACATTGGTATTTTCTTATACAATGTTGTAACACACATCCATGATAGACACTATTAAGTAGTTCATGTGAATTATACTTATGTTAAGGAAATCTATATCTTTCAGTATTATTTTCAATATATTTTCTTCTTTAATTCTGATCTTCTTTCTGCTTAACACTTTAAATCTCAAATATGCAGTCTCCAGTAAGCTATTTTAAAGTTTAACCTAAAATTTAAAACTTCACATAATACTAATGCAGACCTTAATGATTATTTGTTTACTCATATTCAGGTAGGAATATGTTGTGTGATGAAGATGGAATTTCAATTATGTGGTGAAAAGGTGAATTAGAAGTAAGAAACAATGTTGAAAAATAAACAATTACTTGTTGGGAAAAAGGAAAAGCTAAAAATAATATTATATCTTACCTAGACATCACCGACTCGATGGACATGAGTTTGAATGAACTCTGGGAGTTGGTGATGGACAGGAATGCCTGGCATGCTGCAATTCATGGGGTCACAAAGAGTCGGACACAACTTTGCAACTGAACTGAACTGAGTACAAAGATATAATGAAGATGGATTAAATACATATATTTTATGCATATTCTACACTCATATATGTGCATGTGGGTGTATATGTGTGCTGGGTTTCTAGAGATAGTAGCCCACCAGGTTCTTCTGTCCATGGGATTCTCTAGGCAAGAATACTGGAGTGGGTTGCCATACCCTCCTCCAGAGGATCTTCCTGACCTAAGGACTGAACTTGTGTCCCTTATGTCCTCTGCATTGGCAGGCAGGTTCTTCACCACTAGCACCATGTGGGAAGCCCATATGCACATACACATACATACAAATACATATTCATATATAGGAGAAAATTGGAAACATTTTATTAACTTTAAGTGTAAAGTAGCTTCTAAATCAAATAGTAACATTAAAGGTAAAGAATGATGATTTGATCCTGTAAAATTAAAACTATTTATAAAACCAAGCTGGATCCCGCAGGGCCTTCCCAGATCAAAGCCTCTCTGTGTGTCCTTTTTTGGCCTTCCCCAAGTTCCAAAGAGCAGACTTAAGCAGTTAATTAAAGTCATAGGATCCTTAGTTCCTCCTGAAAGGGTATAGAAAATAATCTAACATATCTTTGAGTTGTCCTGAAGAAACTAAGACCCTGCCCAGTAGAGGGTGGTGGCTGCATGCCGACAACAAGCACAAGATGTCAGACTCGTTCCATCCAATCAGTGGATTATTAGGTTACCCAAAACATCACCATGTTTCCTCATCACCAGCTAATTAGAAAAATGTTCATGAGCGGATCATACATTCTGTGACTCACACCCTTGATGTTGACTTTAAAAGCCCTTGCCTGAAAGCCATTGGGGAGTTTGGGCTTTTGAGCACTAGTTGCCCATTCTCCTTGGTGCCCTGCAATAAATATTGTACTTCCTCTCCCCACAACTCAAGTCAGTAGATTGGCTTTGTTGTGTATCGGGTGAGTAGACTTGAGTTCAATTTGTTTGGTAACATCTATAGTAACAAGATCATGAAACAGAACTCAGTTGATAGCCTAGACCAAAAATATTCACAACATGTGGAACAGCAAGTAAACTATGAAGAGGTCTTACTTAAAAAAAAAAAAAAATGGACAAAATTTATAAATAGACATTTTACAAAAAGTAAATGTTAATAGCCAATAAATGGTAGGAAAGTTGCTTAATATATAGCTCTAATTGTGAAACTTTAAAAATGTATTTTTTTCTAGTAAAGCAGATCTTTTGACAGTTTTTTCTTTAGATTTTTATTGTTAAGAGCAGTTTTAGGTTCAAAGCAATATTGAGCAGAAGTACAAGAGATTTTCCTGTACTGTTCTATATCCCCTGCCACCATACATGCACAACTTCTCCTGCCATCAATATCCTCCCAAAAGGCACGTACTTGTTACAATTGGTGGACCTACAATGATACACCATAATTACCCGAAGCACATAACTTACCTTGGTACATACTTTAGTAGGTACCTGTGAGCTGGACTTAATATCATACAGAATATTTTTACTGGCATATAAATCCTCTGTGATCAGCTTATTCATCTACTCTCTCACCCTCAGGCCCTAGCAACCACAGATATTTTTACTTTCTCCATAATTTTGCCTTTTGCAGCATGTCATATACTTGGAATTTTACAATATGTGACCTTTTCAGACTGGCTTCTTTCATTTAGTAATATGCATTTAAAATTCTCCATGTGTCTTTTCACTGCTTGATAGCCCATTTCTTTTTCTTTTTCTTTTTTTGCTGAATAATATCCCATTGTCTGGATGTACCAGTTTATTTATGTTTATTTATTCAGTCACCCATTGAAGGACAACTTGATTGCTTCCAATGTTTTGGCAAATATGAGTGAAGCTGCTATTAATGTTTATGTGTTTTTGTGTGAAGATAAGTTTTCAGATCCTTTGGATAAATACCAAGGAACATGATTTCTGTATGTTACAGTGTCAGCATGCTTCCTCCAACAAACTGTCCTCCAAAATTGTTGTGCCATTTTGCATTCTCATCAGCAATGAATGAGAATACCTGTTGCTCTACAACTATGTTAGCTGGTATTGTAGTCTTTTGAATTTTGGGCATTCGAAGGACTGATGTTGAAGCTGAAACTCCAACACTTTGGCCACCTGATGTGAAGAGCTGACTCATTTGAAAAGACCCTGATGTTGGGAAAGATTGAAGGCAGGAGGAGAAGGTGATGACAGAGGATGAGATGGTTGGATGGCATCACCAACTTGATGGACATGAGTTTGGACAAACTCCGGGAATTGGTGATGGACAGAGAGGTCTGGCGTGCTATGGCCCATGGGGTCACAAAGAGTTGGACATGACTGAGAGACTGAACTGAACTGAATAGGTGTGCGGCAGCATCTCATTTTTGTTTTAATTTGCATTTTCCTGATAACAAAAGATGTGAAGCATTTAGCATCTTTTCATATGGTGATTTGTCAGCTGTTTAGCTTCTTTGGTGAGGTATCTGCTGTAGTCTTTGGGTGATTTTTTTTCTTGGGTTATTTGTTTCTAACTATTGAATTTTTAAAGTTTTGTTTTTTTCTTTTTTGTGTGTATTTTGGATAACTGTCCTTTACCAGGTGTGTCTTTTGCAAACATTTTCTTGCAGTCCATGGCTTGTTTTCTCATTCCCTTAACATTGCTTTACACAGAGCATAAGTTTTGAATTTTAATGAGGTTAACCGTACAAATTGTTTCCTTCATGGAACATTCCGTTATAGTTGTATATAAAAAGCCATTTTTATACTCAAGTCATCTAAGTTTTCTCCTACGTCATCTTCCAGGAGTTTTATTGTTTTGTATTTCATATTTAGGTCTATGGTGCATTTGTTGTTGTTGTTTGATATTTATTTTTATTTATTTGGATACACCAGCTCTTTGTTGTGATGCTTGGGATCTTTGATACTCATTACAGCATGGGAACTCTTAGTTCCCTGACCAGGGATCAAACCCTGGCTTCCTGCATTGGAAGCCAGAATCTTAGCCACTGGGCCACCAGGGAAGGCCCTTATGATGCAATTTTAGTTAATTCTTGTGAAGATTACTAGGTTTGTGTCCAGATTCATATTTTTCCTTCTGGATGTTCCAGAACCATTTGTCGAAAACACTTATCTTTGTTTCATTGTTTAGCCTTTTTTCCTTTCGTCAAAAAATCAGTTAACCACATATATGTGAGTCTATTTCTGGGCTCTCCATTCTATTGTTTTGACAAGACTGTCTTTTATTAGAGTAGGTTTGTAGTAATTTTTTAAGTTGTGTAGCATCTATTTTTGTTCTTCTCCTTCAATGTGGTGTTGGCGATTCTGGATCTTATGTCTCTCCGTATGAACTTCAGAATAACTTTGCCAATATGCACGAAATAACTTGCTGGAATTTTGTTTGATATTGCATTGAATCTGTAGATAAAAGTATTGACAGGAAAGGATTGACATCTTGACATACTGAGTCTTCTTTTCCATAAACAGGAATATCTCTCCATTTAGTTATTTTTAAAAAATTTTTTCCATTCCTCTGTATAAACCATGTATATATTTTGTTGAGAAAATAGTTAGACTTCATTTTTGGGTGCTAATGTAAATGGCATTTTATTTAGTAACAGACTAAATTTGTTCATTGCTAGAATACAAGAAAGTGATGGACTTTGTGCATTAAACTTACATCCTACAATTTTTCTATAGTTGCTTATTAGTTCCAAGTGTTTTGTGTATGTGTGTGTGTGTGTGTGTGTGTGTTACTTTTTGTCATTCCAGGAGTTTTTCATCATTCTTTCACCATCTCCCGCAGGTTTTAACTCTCAAAATTGTCCACATTGAGCCTTTGATGATTGATCGATTACAATTTAGATCTTCCTACCATGGCATTGGTTCCTATGGAGATTTCTACTAATGAAATTCTGCTCTGGTGAACTGTGATTCCCAATATTCACCTGTTTGTCTCTCCAACCCATGTATCTGAGAAGCACTGTTGATTTTTTAGTCTGTTGAGCTTTTACTTGTTGTTAGGATGGAGCGGCATTTTCTACATTTCTTGTATGCAGAATAAGAAACCAGAAGTTCAAAATATTATTTTTTTCAATCATAGAATATAACCTGTTGTATACTACCATCTATGTGAAGAAAAACATGCAGGTGTCCATGCATGTATGCATTCATACTAAGTTACTTCAGTCATCGTGTCCAGCTCTTTGTGACCCCGTGGACTATAGCCCACCAGGCTCCTCTGTTCATGGGGTTCTCCAGGCAAGAATACTGGAGTGGACTGCCATTTCCTTCTCAGGGGGTTTTCCCAACCCAGGGATTGAACCTGCATCTCTATGTCTCCTACATTGGCAGGCAGTTTCTTTACCACTGGCACCACCTGGGAAGCACAAATCCATGTATATAAGCACATAAATACATAGAAAACCAAACTGAACAGAATCGGACTTCCCTTGTGGCTCTACTGGTACAGAATCCGCCTGCAATGTGGGAGACCTGGGTTCGATCACTGGGTTAGGAAGATCCCCTGGAGAAGGGCTACCCACTGCAGTATTCTGATCTAGAGAATTCCATAAACTGTATAGTCCATGGGGTCACAAAGAGTCGGACATGACTGAGTGACTTTCACTTTTTCATACCACGTAGTTAAAATAGTGATTATGCCTGGAAGGGTCAAAAAAAAAGTGCTGGGAGTTGTGGCCATGCCAGGTAGGCAGGATAAGGGGTAAAGATACTTTAACATTTACTTTGTGTATTTCTTTACTATTTAGATATATTATAGTAATTTAACATTTGTGCATTTAAAATTTTTTTTCAATTTGAATGCAGTTAGTAATTAAAATGTCTGTTTCATGACAGCCTTAATAGATCAACTTGAATTAGAGCTTAAAAAATGTGATAATAATTTTCTTTTACCCGCAGATGAGAAAACAAATTCCAGACAAATTCAGATACAGATACAGAAACAAAGATGGTATTGATCCAAGAATAAGATTTCTACATAACGTTTCCCACCTAAAATTCAATTCACTGATTCATGTATTCTATTGATTATCAGCAGGATATAATATTTCTAACCTCAGCTGCTGCTGCTGCTGCTGCTGCTGCTAAGTCACTTCAGTCATGTCCTACTGGGTGAGACCCCATAGACGGCAGCCCACCAGGCTCCCCCATCCCTGGGATTCTCCAGGCAAGAACACAGGAGTGGGTTGCCATTTCCTTCTCCAATGCATGAAAGTGAAAAGTCAAAGTGAGGTTGCTCAGTCGTGTCCAACTCTTAGTGACCCCATGGACTGCAGCCCACCAGGCTCCTCCATCCATGGGATTTTCCAGGCAAGAGAGTACTGGAGTGAAGCGCCATTGCCTTCTCCGTCTAACCTCAGGAAAACAGCTATTTTATGATTGGTAGATGTTTTTGTGCTTTCTTAAGTTTTATGAAGCACAAATTGCAACACACGGCACAAAGCTTCATAATATAAGACTCAGATGTGTCTTCTATTATTTCATGAGCTGTCAACTCCTGTTGTATTATTTAAATACTTCTGCAGCGGTACACTCCACCCCCATTACACATAAGCACACAACAATGCATCCTATCTTGTGAACTAGGAAATTGAAGGTTACAATTCAGTTCTTTGCAATTTTCTGAAACTCATATAACAATTACTATAAAACTAGAATTAACATTGTATGCTTGACTCTCAGTCCAGTACTTTTTCTGATACAAACATCATAGTTCTAAAGTGCTACAGATATCCTCACTAGTCGGCACTAAACATTTAGTGCTGGTGAATCACTGAATTTGTCTCGCTAATAGAAATAAGAATTCACTTAAAAGAAAAATAAATCTACAGCTTTGCTGCCTTTTAGCTATACTGTCTGTCCTTTTGGAAACTTCTGTGATACATCAAAATTAAGAAGATGATATTTATTACAATATTTACGACATATTAGGCAAAGTTCTTAGTGCCCGGCATTTCTTAAGTAATTTAGTTCTCACAACAAACCTGTAAGGTAGGCATCCTTCTTATCATTCCCCTTTTATACATAAGGGTGAAGCAATGAGACGCCAAATGGCTTGCCTAAGGTAATAGTGGAAGTAATGACCAAGCCAAGATGTAAACCTGAGCAGTGTGATTTGAGTGACCTTGTTCTTAACCCTTATTCACTCTGCCTTTAGGATGGTAGAAATCTCTTTGAACTATGTGTTTGATAAAATTCCGTTTTATGGCATCACAGTATGCTTAACAGTGCTAGTTGCATAGTAGGAACTCAATTTTTAAAACTCATTACTTTTTATTTTTAAATTTGTTTTCTTTTTTTTTTTAAGTATGGTTGATGTATAAGTTACAGATATACTATATAGTGACTCTCAATTTTTAAAGGTTACACTCCACTTGTCATTATTGTAAAATGTTGGCTATATTCCATGTGTTGTACAATATATCTTTGTAGCTTATTTTGTACATGATAGTGTGTACCTCTTAATCCCTTACCCCTATATTCTCCTTCTCCTCACTGATAATCTGTCTCATCATATTCTTTTGAACTTGTTCTGGTCTGTAGTCTTATATTCTCTGCTAGATAGCAGACCCCATTAAGGTGGGATCATAAGTCTTATTTTTGGGGGGTTTCCTACTGGGTTCAGAATTGTGCTTAACCTGAAGTAAGTACTTTTTTAAGCATTTGTTAAGTAAAGAACGAGTAAATTAAGGACTAAAGATGAAATAAATTGCCAAATAATTGAATGGATAAATGAAAGAAATGGTTTTTTTAAGAAAATATTTGATTCAATATTAGAAGACAATATCTTAAGATATCACTAAAGATTTCCTTTGAGAGAATAATGTAATTTAGTTTTTTCATTCCTGCTAAGTGTGCATGTATAAGTGTGTATATGTCATAAAGGAACTTGGGATGCTATATCAGTGCTTAGTGTGATTGTAGCTGCTTCAAGATTATTATATTCAGGAGAGCTTAGTTAGACTAATTTCCCCCTGAATTTAAATGTGGATGCTTCCTTTAGGTATTATAAGTGAGGTTAATGAAACGTTAACTTTCAATTCTAGTTGGGACCATTTATATGCTAATTATTAAGCAAAGACAGTCTGAAAAACAAATACACAACTGTACTCAAGACACCTTAGAAAAACACTCTTCTTATGGTCACAGCTATTTTTTAGCTAGTGTAGAATGACTTCTTTTATACAGTTATTCCCTATGTAATTTTTCTCAACTTAGTTTATATTAGAAAGTCCTCTGACTTTATCCCATTCACTCCAGAGTACCCTACATTTTGTATGACACACTAAAACAGAGGGAAATAAATACCTGCTTCATAATGTTCTAAGAATTGGTGCATAAATAACGTTAAATAAACAAACACTCTAGTGTGAAACTTTATGATAATCATAATCGCATTACGGTCATAATCCGTTTACTTTTTAGAGGCAGTTTTATTTAACATCTGCAAGTACCTGTGAAAAGCAAAATGCAAATGCACTGCAAGTATCTCTTGAAAGATATATGGTATTGAATCATTGTTACCATTGGATTTTACTTTTGAAATATTTTTTCTCATTAATTTAGTTTCATAGCGTCTGTGGTAAGAGAGCCACTGAAATGGACTCACTGAACACAGTGCAGTCATGGGCAGGAACAGGACATCACCCCGGTTAAGAAAGACCTGTTTAATCTGGAGTTTTTGCTTAGAAGTTGTTTTTAACCTGCCCATATGAACAAGAAATTGTTGATTTCAAGACAGATTAACTACTTTCTAAAACTTGCCTCTTCTCTTTAATCAGAAAGCTTAGAAGTAAGTTTGTCACTTCTTGTCCATAGCAGTTGGAACAGATTTTTTTCCTTAAGATGCAAGGGCCATTGATAAACTGGTAATACAAGCTTCCTCCCGTTTATTCACTCACTCAGCAACCCTTTATTAAGCAGTGACCATGTCCGTCTATGGGGTCACACAGAGTCGGACACGACTGAAGTGACTTAGCAGTAGCAGCAGCATGTGACTGCTTCTTAAGCAGAGTTCTACTTTAACATGGCTAACAACATTACCAACAGAGGGTAAGGGAGAGTTCCTGAAGGAAGTAACTATTCTATTAAAATTTTCCTATCAAAATATATTTAAAGTATTTTATCTATTTTTGTATAGCTAATTCATGCATAGAATACAATTTAAAAGGTGCACATAGATGCCCCTTTCAAGTGTAAATCTGCCTCCCAATCCTATCTTTTCCTTCCAAATGAACAAACACAGCTGCTAGGCTATATGTAAAAGAATTTGATTGCAGAAGGGCATTCCTGAGGTGAGGGCAACGGGAGCAGGGATACATGTAAAAATACACGGCCACGAAAAGTGAAGATTTGAGGAATTACTGAAAAATATTTCAGAACATCTAGGGCAGAAAATGGCTTTTTGCGAAGAGGAAAGAAAAGCTGGTACAAGAGCAGGCTACAGGCAAAGATCTGTAGTCTGCTTTTGAAGCCAAAGCACTTTCTCTTTTACAATATTTTAAACAGTCATCATCATACATATACTAATATAATGTCCACTGAATATAACAAAATGTAACCTACATTTATTGACTATCTAATAAGTACTAGGCATATATAGACTCTGCCTTTTAGGCACTCTCTATCTGTTGAGGTAAACAAACAAACAAAAAAAGACACTATTGGGGGATAAATATTTAAAAGCAAAATCTCCTCCCTACCCAGGAAACCTCTCCTCAAAGATAGAAGAGAAAGAAAGCAGTTTTACTATTGAATAAATATGAAAACAGAATGTGATGCCCATCACAGGGAATCCACTAAGAAATTGCAAAGAAAGAAAGAAATCTCACTTTTTTATCTAATCAGGTAGATACAGTCATCATATAAATGTTACCAAGATAAACAATACATAGTCCTCACCAAAGAGGACTTAATGGCACGTCTTTCACATACAGTTCACCCTAAATTTACTTGGTAATTGGAATGGCCTTCTGTATTATCCAAAGGAAAAATAAGTTCTCATATCTTTATGACATGTGGTACTTTGCAACTTAAAGCTCATTTCCTAAATTCCCAGGGCTGCTGTCTTCCTTGGTGATTACATTTTAAGGAGTCAGTAGTTCCCAGGTCCTTGAGTTAGACTCTTGTGGGCCATAAATTTAGCAAGAGTCTTGTTTAGCAGTTGAAATAATTTACATACATGTTAAAGGGAGATAAGACTTTGAATGATAAATTTTCTAAAATAAATGTTTTAAGAAAAAGGAGAAAATGGAAGTCTTCCCTTATTTTCTTTTTTTTTTTATTTTTTGAAATTTTTATTTTAACTTTAGTTTACTTTACATTACTGTATTGGTTTTGCCAAACATTGACATGAATTCACCACGAGTGTACAAGCGTTCCCAAACATGAATCCCTTCCCACCTCCCACCCCATACCATCTCTCTGGGTCCTCTCCTTGCACCAGTCCCAAGCATCCTGCATCCTGCATTGGATATCGACTGCCTTATTTTCAACATAGAGAATTGTCTCTCTCTCTCTTTTTTTTCTTTTTAAGTTTGCATTTGCCATGGTAGCCTTCCCTTTAGTACTGCAATACCGTGACACCACAAATTTCTAACTCCATTATGTATTCACCTTTCTGTGGACAAGTTGTCACACTCTAAATAACGGGCAAGTCTGTAGTAAAATACAACATAAAGTAATTGTCAGATTCTGATCAAATAAAAATTTATTAAATTTCACAAAAACCCTACAGTGTTTGTCTGGAGCAATAATAATCTTTAACCATATCATGCAAATAGTAAATGGTTAAATTAAAACTTGATTATCAATACACAAAAGTTTCTTTTTTAGTCATATATAATTTTACAAATATTTGTGACATCTTTATACTTGCATTTTCAAATGAATTAGTAGCTCAAGTGAATAACTGTAGGTTCCTTATAAAGTCTTACCCAATCTAAGCCTAAATAATAGCTTCGCACTGAAGCCTGATAATCTAAAACTTTAATTAAGAGTTTTGCTTCTAAGGCCCAGTATATTTCTCCTGAATTCCAGTCAATCACAGAAATACCATAACTTTTGTACAACAATTTAGGCCAATTAGTTATTGTTCTATATTCCCATGATTGTTCTCAGATGTGAAATACACTTGTAGACATCATCCAGGATCAAAGTCTTATTATGAGGCACTCATTGAAAGGTACAGATTGAAAGTCCAGTGTTTAATGTATATGGCTTTGCTTTTGAAGAGAAACACACCCCATGGGTCACTTTTTTTTTTTTCCTGCACTGAATCTAAATTGGTAGTAATACAATTATAATAGGCAACTCATATAAAATCTCTGGGGCTAACATCTGGGGCTAACAGGCTTTCACCTTTGTTTTGTTGTCGTTTAGTTTCTAGGTCACATCCAACACTTTTGTAACCCAATAGCTTATACCCAACCAGGCTTCTCTGTCCATGGGATTTCCCAGGCAAGAATACTGGAGTGGGTTGCCATTTCCCTCTACAACCCAGGGATTGAACCTAGGTATCCTGCATTGCAGGTGGATTCTTTACTGTCTGAACAACCAGGGAGGTGAATCTCTATATAAGTACCAAACATCTGTTTGTCTGTTATTAAGGTTTTCTTTTTTGTCACTTCATCCTTTAGGTATACCAGTGAACAAAATATTTTTGTATCAAATTTAGAACTTGAGTACCTGGATGCATATTACTTACCTTACTTTCTTATTATCAAAAGTTACTAAGGAAGAAGGCAATGGCAACCCACTTCAGTACTCTTGCTTGGAAAATCCCATGGATGGAGGAGCCTGATAGGCTGCAATCCACGGGGTCGCTAAGAGTCGGACACGACTGAGCGACTTCACTTCACTTCACTAAGGAAGATAATCTATTTTTACTCTAACAATAGTCAGATAGTTTAACTTAAAAATCCAGACCCTGTTGATGCTGTAAGTACAAATTGGAACGCTGGGAATGAGATTATGGGAACTATTTCTAGGAGTGCAGAAAGAAAAAGTAAATGTAATAAATGATATGTTTATTTTCTAGTAAAGTGTGGTTCTTAAAGAGATAATGAAACAACTCTGAATAGAATAGCAATACATCTATGAGAACACTAATAGGTTTACTAGAATACCTACATTCAGCTACATTCAGTACCAATATTAGTAACTCCGGAAAAACTAAAGTTTCTTTTTGGGAACCATAGTCTAGTCATCTTAAGAGGCTAGCTTCCCATGGGAAGCATGACTCCATCTTGATTTTTGTTTGTTTTTCACATAGATAGCAACAATATGAACAATATGAAAGTGTTTCTCCCAGTACGATGACAGCTTGTCTTGTCTTTCCTATTGAACATTTCTATATACACAAAATTTGGTCAGTAGGAATGGCAGATTTCTTCCAAGTCCTTCTAGATCATTATGACTTTATGTCTCAAGGTTTCTAAGGAAAGAAACCTTAAGTATTGGACATAATTATGACAGAATTCAATCAAATCATATATACAATATGGTCTCAGGCCTAAATTTATAGGCTTAATACACACATTAAATTAACTTAAACTTAAGGAAAATGATTCTGTGTTTACTGATAAAAATCACTCTATTTTTGACAAGGCTAGTGATAAAGCTGAAGACCATCTTGACATAGCAGATTTCAGAATCTTAGCTAATGAGTAGTATATAGTTTGATTTATTCACTGTATTTTCTAGGGCACTAAGGACTCTAGGAATTTGTAAATATTTGCATAATTACTTGACAAAAATAAAATTACTTCCTCTGTTTGATTTAAATGCTCTAATAACTCACAAGTAGAAATTATGTTCATTATGAATCTTTACCATCACTTGAAAATTTTCTTTTGATGAAAGAAAGATTTTATTTATCGTACACACTATAACTAGACAAAATCTCTTAACCTTTTACAATATTGGTTTTATGAAATCCAGGTGGCCACCTGGTTTTTGGTGAATTCAGGAGGAATATCCTGTGCTTATATTGGGAGTAGCCTATAAAGAACTATGTTGACAAAGAGCACATTTTAAAAATACGTTTTTGATAATTTTATCAAAATTATCAATGCATGCATTGTTAGGAGTCTAGTGTCTCTAAAATCCCTGTTTTATTCAGATGATTCTACTGATGGCACACAGCACAGATCAAGCAATTGGAAACTTTGGTACAGGAATTATTTTGTTAAGTAATTCCCATACTCCAGTCAAATTTCTTTTAGCCAGTCCCTTTTACAATCCATCTACTTTTTTTTTAGCATGTATTTTTTAAATGAACAAACATTTCTTATTGTATGAAAAGGGAGATTCTAAGTTTAGAACTTGCCATATTTTAACAGCAACTTTGGCAGCTCTGTCAACAAAATGAATCACTGCTATCTGAGCAGGCAGTTGTTAAATCTCTACCAAATCAGCTATCACTTTTCTATGAGATATTTTTAGTACCAACAGGAGTAAAAAAATCCTCCATTAAGAAAAAAAAATTGCTCTGTTGTATGACAGATGCCAAATATATTTATCATTAGTATGTATAGTCTGTATATTCATTTAAAATCCAGAACCAAGAAATGCATCTCTAATAACAGCTGTCAATTTGATCTGCTTGTGCAGACCTATTTCTGTAGACTGGATGGAGTGTCTGTGGAGATCCCTTCAGAAGCTGACCAGAATGGGTTATTCTCTTCCATAAAGAACGCTAATGGAGCAGCCAACTCAGCTGTCTTTAATCTTTTTGTTTCTTCACCTAGATCTACATTGTGCCCAACTGAGTAGTTGCTGCTAAAGTTTGAGTAATAGTCTCTCCTTGCCTTCCTATCACCTTTTCCCTAAATGTGGGTTTTGATATCTAGTAAGAGAGCCAAGATAAACCTGAGTCAAGAGGAATTTTGACCTGCCCTTGGATCCATGCCAGTAATTTCTGAGAAAATCTCAACAAACTACTGATTAAATCCTTTGAGGAGTTCACCTCGCTTTTGGGTACAGCAGTGTAGCTTCTCTCAGCAGACATTTAGTATAAGGCTTCAGTTCTGCCATTGTTAACCCCTTTTAGGTCTCTACTGCCCTCAGATTTTTCATGGTTGTGGGGAGAGGCATATAGTTGGCCTCCCTTGCCCACCATACCCTTTATTGTGGTGATCTCCTGGACTCTGATGTGCTTACTCCATCTAAGGAGCAAAGTCCATGCTACCAGTGAATGCCTCCAGCCATGGAGCTTTAAACGAATAACATGCTGTGCTGAGAATTTCTGGAGTCACAGAGAAAAGAAGCCTGACAAGAATAATATCAACTGCTGAGATAGGCACACCAGTTACCCAGGAGTCATGGGCAGTTTCTCAATGGTTTCAGCTTTACTGGCACCAAATAGGAAGAGCTGATTCTCCTTCATATATAAATAAATATATATGATGGTTTTTGGTGGCAGGAAAAGGGGACGACAGAGGATGAGAAGGTTGGATGGCATCACCGACTCAATGGACATGAGTTTGGGTGAACTCCGGGAGTTGGTGATGGACAGGGAGGCCTGGCGTGCTGCGATTCATGGGGTTGCAAAGAGTTGGACACGACTGAGCGACTGAACTGAACTGAACTGAAGATTTTTAGCAGCAGAAAATCAAACAAACCTTTAATAACAAGGCAATGGCACCCCACTCCAGTACTTTTGCCTGGAAAATCCCATGGATGGAAGAGCCTGGTGGGCTGCAATCCATGGGGTCGCTAAGAGTCAGACACGACTGAGTGACTTCAGTTTCACTTTTCACTTTCATGCATTGGAGAAGGAAATGGCAACCCACTCCAGTGTTCTTGCCTGAAGAATCCCAGGGAAGGGGTAGCCTGGTGGGCTGCTGTCTCTGGGGTCGCACAGAGTCGGACATGACTGAAGCGACTTAGCAGCAGCAGCAGCATACATGGGAGAATCACTATAAGCATCACTAGGAACAAGCTAGTGGAGGTGATGGAATTCCAGTTGAGCTGTTGCAAATCCTAATAGATGATGCTGTGAAAATGGTGCACTCAATATGCCAGCAAATTTGGAAAACTCAGCAGTGGCCACAAGACTTGAAAAAGTCAGTTTTCATTCCAATCCCAAAGAATGGCAATACCAACGAATGCTCAAACAGCATACTGCACAATTGCACTCATCTCACATGCTAGCAAAGTAATGCTCAAAATTCTCCAAGCCAGGCTTCAACAGTGCAGGAACCCTGAACTTCCAGATGTTCAAGCAGGATTTAGAAAAGGCAGAGGAACCAGAGACCAAATTGCCAGCATCTGTTGGATCATTGAAAAAGCAAAAGAATTCCAGAAAAACATCTATTTATGCTTTATTGACTATGCCAATGCCTTTGACTGTGTGGATCATAAGAGATTATGGAAAATTCTTAAAGAGATGGGAATACCAGACCTGACCTGCCTCCTGAGAAATTTGTATCCAGGTTAAGAAGCAACAGTTAGAACCGTACATGGAACGACAGACTGCTCCAAATTGGGGAAGGAGTATGTCAAGGCTGTATATTGTCACCCTGCTTATTTAACTTATATGCAGAGTACATCATGCAAAATGCCAGGCTGGATGAAACATAAGCTGGAATCAAGATTGCTGGGAAAAATATCAATAACCTCAGATATGCAGATGATACCACCCTTATGGCAGAAAGTGAAGAGGAACTAAAGAGCCTCTTGATGTAAGTGAAAGGGGAGAGTGAAAAATTTGGCTTGAAACTCAAAGTTCAGAAAAAATAACATCATGGCATCCGATTCCATCACTTCATGGCAAATAGATGGGGAAACACTGGAAACAGTGAGAGACTTTATTTTCTTGAGCTCCAAAGTCACTGCAGATGGTGACTGCAGCCATGAAATTAAAAGACGCTTGCTCCTTGGAGGAAAGGCTCTGACCAAACTAGACAGCATATTAAAAAGCAGAGACATTACTTTGCCAACAAAAGTCCGTCTAGTCAAAGCTATGGTTTTTCCAGTAGTTATGTACGGATGTGAGAGTTGGACTACAAAGAAAGCTGAGTGCCAAAGAATGGGTGCTTTTGAACTGTGGTGTTGGAAAAGACTCTTGAGAGTCTCTTAGACTTCAAGAAGATCCAATCAGTCCATTGTAAAGGAAATCAGTCTTGGATATTCATTGGAAGGACTAATACTTAAGCTGAAACTCCAATACTTTGGCCACCTGATGTGAAGAACTGACTTACTGGAAAATATTCTGATGCTGAGAAAGATTGAAGGCAGGAGGAGAAGGGGACAACAGAGGATAAGATGGTTGGATGGCATCACCGAATCAATGGACATGTGTTTAAGTAAGCTCTGGGAGTTGGTGATGGACAGGGAAACCTGGCGTGCTGCAGTCCATGGTACCACAAAGATTTGGACACGACTAAAGAACTAAACTGAACTGGACTGACACATGGGAGAGACCCAGGAAAACTGTACAAATCTCAAAAATTAGTGAAGCCTTCAACTTAAGAGGATGTCAGGGTGGGGGTTCAGTACTTCAAAGTGTTGTTGTTGTTCAGCCACTAAGTCATGTCCAACTCAGTGTGACCCCATGGAGTGCAGCACACCAGGTTTCACAGTCCTTCAGTATATCCTGGAGTTTGCTCAAATTCAGGTCCATTGAGTCTGTGATGCCATCCAACCATCTCATCCTCTGTCGCCCAGTTCTCCTACTTCCCTTAATCTTTCCCAGCATGAGGGGCTTTTCCAATGAATTGGCCTTCTCATCAGCTGGCCAAAGTATTTGAGCTTCAGCCTCAGCATCAGTCCTTCCAATGAATATTCAAAGTTGATTTCCTTTAGGATTGACTGGTTTGATATCCATGCTGTCCAAGGAACTCTGAAGAGTCTTCTCTAGCACCACAGTTCAAAAGCATCAATTCGTTGGCGCTCAGCCTTCTTTATGACCCAACTTTCACATCCATACATGAAAACTGGAAAAACCATTGCTTAGCCTTTATAGACCTTTGTTGGCAAAGTGATGTCTCTGCTCTTTAATACACTGTCTAGGTTGATCATAGCTTTTCTTTCAAGGAGTGAGCGTCTTTTAATTTCATAGCTGCAATCACCATCTGCAATGATTTTGGAAACCAAGAAAATAAAATCTGTCAATGTTTCCACATTTTCCCTTTCTATTTGCCGTGAAGTGATGGGACTGGATGCCATGATATTAAGTTGTTGGTTGTTTGTGTGTTTTTTTGATGTTAAGTTTTAAGCCAATTTTTCTCTCTCCTCTTTTGTCTTCATCAAGAGGCTCTTTAGTTCCTCTTCACTGTCTGCCATTAGAGTAGTATCATCTGGATATCTGTGCTTGTTGATATTTCTTCAGCAATTGTGATTCCAACTTGTGATTCATCTAGCCTGGCATTTCACATGATGTATTCTGCATAGAAGCTAAATAAGCGGGGTGATAACATACAGCTTTGATGTACTCCAGTCTCAATTTTGAACCAGCCCATTGTTTCATGCCTGGTTCTAACGGTTGCTTCTTATCCTGCATATAGATTTCTTAGGAGGTGACAATGTGATCTGGTATTTCCATCTCTTTAAGAATTGTCTACTGTTTTTTGTGATCTAGTCCACATAGTCAAAAGCTTTAGTGTGGTCAGTGAGGCAGAAGTAGATATTTTCCTGGAATTCCCTTGCTTTTTGATCCAGTGGTTGTGGGTGATTTGATCTCTGCCCTGCCTTTTCTGAATCCAGCATGTACATCTGGAATTTCTCAGTTCACACACTGCTAAGCTAACTTGAAGGATTTTGTGCATTATGTTGCTAGTATGTAAAATGAGTGCAATTGTATGGTAGTTTGAACATTCTTTGGCATTGCCTTCCTTTGAAATTGGAATGAAAACTGACCATTTCCAGTCCTGTGGCCACTGCTGAGTTCTCCAAATTTGCTGGCATATTGAGTGCACCACTTTCACAGCATCATCTATTAGGATTTGAAATAGCTCAAATGGAATTCCATCACCTCCACTAGCTTTGTTCATAGTGATGCTTCCTAAGGCCCACTTGACTTCACACTCCAGGATGTCTGACTCCAGGTGAGAGACCACATCATCATGGTTATACAGGCTTTTTTTGTATAGTCTTCTGTGTATTCTTGCTACCTCTTCTTAATCTCTTCTGCTTCTATTGGGTCCTTGTCATTTCTTTCATTTACTGTGCCTATCTTTGCTTGAAATGTTCCCTCAGTATCTCCAGTTTTCTTGAAGAACTCTATTCTTCCCCGTTCTATTGTTTTCCTCTATTTCTTTGCATTGTCCACTCAAGAAGGGTTTCTTATCTCTTCTTCCTCTTCTCTGGAACTCTGCATTCAGATGTGTATACTTTCCCTTCTCCTTTGCCTTTCACTTTCTTTTCTACTTATTTGGAAGCCCTCCTTAGATAGCCACTTTGCCTTCTTGCATTTCTGTTTCTGCATTTCTGCCTTCTTGCATTTCTGTTTGGGGACATGGCTTTGGTCACCACCTCTTGTATAATATTACAAACTTTCATCCATAGTTCTCCAGACACTCTGTCTACCAAAGCTAATTCCTTAAATCTATTAATCACCTCCACTATATAATCATAAGGGATTTGATTTAGGTCATACCTGACTGATGGAGTGGTTTTCCCTACTTTCTTCTGTTAAAGCCTGAATTTTGCTGTAAAGAGCTGATGATCTGAGCTACAATCAGCTCCAGGACTCATTTTTGCTGACTGTATAGAGCTTCTTCATCTTCAGGTGCAAAGAATGTAATCAATCTTATTTCATTATTGACTATCTGGTGATATCCATGTATAGAGTCATCTCTTGGGTTGTTGGAAGAAGATGTTTGCTATGACCAGTGCATTCTCTTGGCAAAACTCTGTGAGCCTTTGCCCTGTTTCTTTTTGTTCTCCAAGGCCAAACTTGTCTGTTACTCCACATATTTCTTGACTTCCTACTTTTGCATTCCAATTCCCTATTATGAAAAGGACATCTTTTTTTTTTTTTTTGGTGTTAGTTCTAGAAGTATGATAGGTGGAAAGGTTTTTTACATGGAATGGAAAAACAAATATTTTGTGAGCAAATGTTTGCTGGGTTATGCAGAGACAGTGGGACTCAGAGAAGAATTTAACAGATTCTGCTAGGTTCCTTCATGTCTACAACACATAGTTCATACCAAAGTTATCAATTTTGAAAGCTGCCTTCCTGGAATAGGTCCTCTGCATTCTTGTGGGCTAAATTAAATTAGGTGGACTGTCAAAGTTTCTTCCTTAGTCTTTTGGGCCTTGACTGTTTTCAGCTAGCAATAATCTTCATCCCAAAGACACATTTTGGGAGGCAAACATTTTTCCCCTACCTGTAGATTTCTCATAAATGTATTTTTTTTTCTCTAAAATGTATACAATTTGCTACTTTTCTGACCCCATTTTTATGAGACCATGCACATGAATTTAAATTTGTTTCTTTTTCTCTTGCTATTTTGTCTTGTGTTGATATTATTAGTAGTTCAACCAAAAGAACTCAAAAAAGGTAATGAGAATATACTCCTTCCAAACACATTCATCTTCATAGTTCTTCCATTATTCTTTGTCTTTTCATATAGTTGCCCAAATCTTTTCTCATTTTCTTCTTAGATGATATATGCCAGTATTTCATTTGCTTGGAATGAGACTTCCCTAAGAAATTCCAGAAATACATTAATTCATCTAAATCAAAGGAAGCAGCCTTAGACAACTGAAAGACTGGATTCTCATCTATTCATTTCCCATGGGTCTGAAATATAAACTTTGTAAGACAAAGAATTATAAGCAGCATTCCTTGCTTCCCATATTTTCCAACCATATGGTGATTCTATGCAATTTTAAAACCTGTATCACCCATGCTTATTTTATAGTAAAATCTTGAATTTAGAAAAGGTGGTCTATCAAACTAGTATTTCAAAAGAGCAGGCAAATAGGAGGGAGACTTTTTATGGACTGTTTTCAGGCCACAGACTTTAAACTCCTCCTAAATTCCTAAACTCAGTTCACGAATTATCAGGTATTCCCTCCTCATCACCAGAATTCTTGAAGAAATAGAATTAAAAATAAAATCTCCTCCCAAACCAGAAAACCTCTCCATAAAAGCAGAAGAAAAAGAAACCAGTTTTATTGTTGATTAAGCACAAAAGAAAAATGGGGTGCACCTCAGAAACAGTCTGCTTAGAAATTGCAAAGACTGAAGGGAATTTCACCTTTTTACATAGCCGGACAGATGAGTCCATCCTAAGTCGCTTCAGTGGTGTCCGACTCTTTGCAACACTATGGGCCATAGCCCATCAGATTACTGTGTCCAAGGGATTTCCCATGTAAGAATACTGGAGTTGATTGCCATTTCCTTCTCCAGGGGATCTTCTCAATGCAGGGCTAGAACCTGTGTCTCTTATGTATCATACACTGGCAGATGGGTTCTTTACCACTAGTGCAATAGACAGATGAAGAGAAAGTCAAAGTTTGCTTCTGTCCTTCTTGATTGTTTGCAGTTCAAAATACTATGTATGCTAAGTAGACATTCTGAGGTGACAAATTTGCTCCCCTACATTATCTATACTAATTTCCTTAGTGCGTGCATGCATGCTAAGTCGCTTCAGTCAAGTCTGACTCTTTGTGACCCTGTGGACTCTAGACTGCCAGGCTCCTCTGTCCATGGGGTTTTCCAGGCAAGAACACTGGAGTGCGTTGCATCCCTCCTGCAAGGGATTTTCTTGACCCAGGGATCAAACCTGTGTCTCTTTACCTCTCCTGCACTGGATAGAAGGAACCTGTATAGTTAAAAGGAACCTAGCAAAGTCTGTTTATCAAAATTCCTTTCTGGGTCCCAATGGCTCTGCATAGCCCAGCAAATGTTTGTTCACAAAATATTTGTTTCTTCTCCATGTAAATTGCCTTTCTCCCCTTTGACATTCCAAACCACCACTCCCAACATCTTAAGCTGAGGGCTTTGACCATTTTGGCTTCAGTAAGTATAGTTTGGTGACTTAGATATTGATTTGATGAGGTCAAATAAAATAGACAACAAGAAAAAAGGTCAAGATGTATGGAACTCCTTTGAGAATTTATGCAAAAATTTAAAAAGAAAAAATGGTAGAGAAACATCATGAAAGTGATTTTTAGGGAGAAAGAATATCTAACTTGGAGCCTCAAGGAAAGTATGATAAAACCTGGTGCCACATGTGCGAGAAGAGAGCATTTCTGGAGGAATATTTCTGAACTGATGAAAACAGGTGCAATAAAATACACAAATGGCTGATTGACACTTGCTAGGGACAGAGATAATTTATACTAAGAAACAAGGTATGTAGATGAAACACAAGGAGATATGTAGGTACAGTGATGGGAAACCAAGAATGTTTTTCTCAACATGAATCACTCATGTTGAGATTTGACAGAAAACAGCAAAATTCTGCAAAGCAATTATCCTTCAATAAAAAATAAATAAATTTTAAAAAGAATGTTTTTCTTTTAATCACTTCTATTGTTTCATTGAAAACAAAAGCAAGGTTATCAGCTGAGAATTAAGAAAAGGAAGGATGTTTTCTAGGTTTAAATGGGAAAGAAAGCTATGATAATTAAATAGGAGAATACCCATAAGTTTAGGAGTGACATTATAACTGTTCAGTTTAGTAATGACTGATGTGAAATAAAAAGAATCAGCATGATTTTGTGTTTTTCTTCAGTCATATTCAGCTAATCAGTTGCAGACACGCAATGGATAAAGCTTTGACATGATCAGAACAGTACTTTAGCTGAAAAAGTTTTATAAGATACCAATAAGAATTGAAGATTTGTTTGAGGCACTGATTTTAATAGCTGACCATGAAATTTAAGCTAGAAAAGAAAGAAAGATAAGAAATAAGATAATAAATGTAGGGACACAGAAAAAGTAGTGGAATCAATGAATTGTGGGATCTCAAAATTAATGGAATTGGAAAACTAGAGAAAATTAACTGTTACTATACTTGCTTNTCTCAAGGACCCTGAAAACTTGGGAAAGGATGAAGTCATATTACTTTTAACATTTCTCTTTAAATTGGTAGATAAGGGAATATTTGAGTATAAATGAAATACGATTTTCTTTTATGAGTCTAATAGAGTGAGAACATACCAGATAACTTGAGTGTTGTCTGTAAAATAAAAGATCTTTTCAACATCTAAGAAAAGAGTTAGAGGGAAAGGATAAGGTTTTAAGGAGAGTGAAGAAAACTTTAAGTAGGAAATATAGAGAATGTATAGATGATTGAATCGGAAAGCATAGCTAGATATATGAGTAGAGTGAAAAGCAGACTGTAGGTTTGTGGTCATGGATGTGTATTGGGTCCAGTCTAGCAGTTGTGTTAGTTATACCCAAGCAGCATTCTGCAGGCCAGGGGGAGTAATAGGGGTTAGGGTAAATCCATTTGGGTATTTAGGATGTACCTGTTTGGGTGAGAAAAAGATGATGAAATGAGAGAACTGAGAATATTCAGTTCAGTCACTCAGTCGTGTCCGACTCTTTGCAACCCCATGAATCGCAGCATGCTAGGCCTCCCTGTTCATCACCAACTCCCGGAGTTCACTCAGGCTCACGTCCATCGAGTCTGTGATGCCATCCAGCCATCTCATCCTCAGTCGTCCCCTTCTTCTCCTGCCCCCAATCCCTCCCAGCATCAGAGTCTTTTCCAATGAGTCAACTCTTCACATGAGTTGGCCAAAGTACTGGAGTTTCAGCTTTAGCATCATTCCTTCCAAAGAAATCCCAGGGCTGATCTCCTTCAGAATAGAATAGTTGCATCTCCTTGCAGTCCAATGGACTCTCAAGAGTCTTCTCCAAAACCACAGCTCAAAAGCATCAATTCTTTGGTGCTCAGACTTCTTCACAGTCCAACTCTCACATCCATACATGACCACAGGAAAAACCATAGCCTTGACTAGACGGACCTTAGTCAGCAAAGTAATGTCTCTGCTTTTGAATATACTATCTAGGTTGGTCATAACTTTCCTTCCAAGGAGTAAGCGTCTTTTAATTTCATGGTTGCAATCACCATCTGCAGTGATTTTGGAGCCCAAAAAAACAAAGTCTGACATTGTTTCCACTGTTTCCCTATCTATTTCCCATGAAGTGATGGGACCAGATGCCTTGATCTTTGTTTTCTGATTGTTGAGCTTTAAGCCAACTTGTTCGCTCTCCTCTTTCACTTTCATTAAGAGGCTTTTTAGTTCCTCTTCACTTTCTGCCATAAGGGTGGTGTCATCTGCATATCTGAGGTTATTGATATTTCTCCCGGCAATCTTGATTCCAGCTTGTGTTTCTTCCAGTCCAGC
>SJYQ01000263.1:36539-49862 GCA_006410935.1 Redunca redunca | reverse complement strand
AGAAGTGTACTGCATTGTCAGTTTTACTGAACTGAAAAATGTTGATTTGCCCCCGACTTTTTCTGCTCAGTTTATGAAATTGCTTTCAGTTTAAATTACTGATATTTACTCAGAAGAATATAATGGTAGGGATACACTGCTTTGGTGATATCATTATGATGACATAAAGTTAATCAATTTTTATCCAAATAGGTACTATATTTAAAAGAATAAAAAGAGACATATAGATATTAGATTGGTTTTGTTGAGGAGGAATTCCTCTTGAATTCTTTTTGCTAATCTAATTTAATTTACACAAGACAGATTAACAGAAGAAAAAACATTAATTTGTACCTATGGCAATCTCATAGAAGTAGGACCCAAAAGGTAACCAAAGTGGACAGGTTTCATATATTATAGACAAAGAACCAATACATTTGTGAGGAATTGACAGGACAGAAACTTAAATTTTGAGTGATTAGTTAGTGAATAATCCAAATAGTTTGGGATTATTAAAAAAAAATTAACAATTTTTATTTACATAGCCTGTAAGGCCCTGAATTTCCTTATCGCTGGTGATAAGAATGTCTGTCCACATCTTGGTATGGAGAGGGTACCGCTGGTATTGGAGATGTTTTCAGGTAGATGGGGAGAGAGTCAGAGTGTGTTTCTTGCACCAGTTGTTTTTATAAATAACTTTAATTTTAAAAAATCAATATTCCACTTTCTCATATTTTAGGGTGGCCTGCCCTGAACCCCAATTGTTTAAAAATATTAGACTAATATTTGCTAGTTTTGGGTCATACAGATGAACTTAATGGCATACTATGTTGATTGCTAATAAAGTCACTTAATATTCTACACATCTGCATATTTATCAGCTCTAAGTGTAGTCTTGCAATCAGCAATTTCCCCATGATAACTCTCCTGTGGTGCTTGGCAAGATAACATAATGCCTGATGAGAAGTAAGGCACTCTTGAACCAAGAGGTAGTCAGTTTTCAATTTTGGTACAAAGGAAATGAGCTCACTCTGCTGCCCCAGGCATTAGAGTCAGCACTGAGCAGGGCACCCCCTGAGCAAGGAAAACCCAAGCAAGGCTAATCATTTAAAAGAGATCTGCAACATTTTCAAAATATTTTTAAAAGATGAAACAGATTGTTATGCACCCGTTAGTAATATATACTTAGCATTAAAAATCCCTTTCAGTGAAAGAGTCTTGTAATTTTAAAAAGTTGAGTCCTTATTAGGTGTCATACACATATTAAAACATTATAATAAATAGCTATTCCCAAAGAATTGCAGCTTACAGAATATTCTTGGTACATGATGATGCTTTAAAGAGGTTGTACATTTTTTACCATTATTAACACTAATGTAGCTACACTTGTGTACATATTTTACTGTTTATGATGCAATATGCTGGAATAAGACCCAGCTATATTTGCTTTTCTATTACTAAGTCAAGAACGAACATGCAAAATACTTTGGGGAATGTTGAAGTGCAATATGATTCTATCCCTAACCGTACTTTGCTGTAAATGCCTTTCTAATTACATTCTCTCAGGATATGAAAGAAGTACAAATTGTTCACCTTCTATCATGAACTATATTGAGACCTGGTATATTTTAGATAACTAAATTGTTACCAAACTATTACCAACCCAGGTTCAGCAAAAAATCAATAATCAAAAGGCAAGTATCAGTGGAAAGGAAAGAAGCTTTAATCAGAAAAGCCAGCAATCTGGGGAGAAGATGGACTCATATTCTGAGATCAACTCTGAAGATTCTGCTCAGCCATAAGTTTTTAAAGGAAAAAAAGGTATGGGAGAAGGGAGAGAATCTCAGTGAATCATCAAAGCAGGAAGATGGGTTCCGCATGGAGAGCTAGTCATTTTTAACTACCTCACTCTTTGTTCTTACTTCTTTGTATCCAGGAAAAGAGTTGGCGGGTTAGGCCCGGTATACAGTTAGGGTCATTTAGTGATCAAATTCTTTTTATTTGTTAGCTGTGTCAGGTCTGCATTGCTGCCTGGGCTTTTCTTTAGTTGCAGCGAGTGGGACTACTCTCTAGTTGCTGTGGACTGGCTTCTCATTGCGGGGTCTTTCCTTGCTGCTGAGCACGGCCTGCAGGGCAGGTAGGCTTCAGTAGTTGTGGTTCCTGGGCTCTAGAGCACAGATTCAATAGCTGTGGCACATGAGCTCCATGGAGTGTGGGATCTTCCTGGACCATAGGATTGAAAGCGTGTCTCTCGCATTGGCAGGCAGATTCTTTACCACTAAGCCACCAGGGAAACACAGTGATCTCATTCTTATACTTAGGGTCTTTCAAGGTTAGAGAATGACAGAAAAGTGCAAACAGGAAAGGAGCAGAAGAGCAGCTTTCAAAATATGTTAAATAATAGTGAATAGTATCTTCTAGATTCTTCTTAAATTGCTCTTTTCCTTTGGAACTAAAGTACTATATAATAATCTATTGTCCATATACATCTTACTAAATACATATATATAAAACAAAGAAAAAATATGCAAGATGATTTCTTTCATGAAAACACTTGAACAAATTTACTCCCTATGTATTTATCGAATGCCTACTTTGTGCCTCTTCTTGGGATAGATCAGTGAAAACAAAAAAACAAAAATCCTTGGTGTCATGGAACTTATGTTTTCATGGACAGTAATTGTAATTAATAGGTAATATTAAATTAGGCTCTATTAAAGGTGATTAAATTTTGTAACAATAGAAAAGAAAAAAGTAAGGCAGGTTAAGGGAAATCCAGAATGCTACTTTAGATGGAGAGGTGTGTAGCTATGTTAGAGAAGATGTCCAGGGAAAAACCTGACTGAGAAGAGGACAATTTGAGCAAAAACATATAAAAGGTGAACCATGTACATATGAGAAGGGCAGAACACCGAAGAAAGAAAATTTAGCCAGCGAAAAGGTGCTAAGGGAAGAATATATTTGCTGAACTAGAGGAGCAAGAAAGACAATGTTGCTGGAACATTGTAGAAAGAAGTAGAAAAGTAGGTCAGAGAGGCAATGGGGGATCAGATCAAGTAGAGTCTTGCAAGCCTTTGCTAAGAGCTTTGGATTTTAACTCTGAACCAGATGTGGAGCTACTGGAGAACATTGAGTAAATAAGCTGAGTTATTTTAAAAAGATTCCCCTGGCTTCTCTGTTAGCTACTGAACTTGGGAAATAAGAGTGAAAACAGATAGAGCCTACCTCAGAACTATAAGGGTGGAAACACTTTCTCTTCTTCCTTTCTAGATTCTTTAGTCTAATAAGTAAATTAATACAAGATAGATTAACAAGAGAAAGACAAAACTGCATATGTACAGGGGGGTGTCTTCCCAGATGGTTCAGTGACAGAATCACCTGCCAAGGTAGGAAATGTGGGCTCAATCCCTGGGTTGGCTAGATCCCCTGGAGGAGGAACTGGCAATGCATTCCAGTATTTTTCTTGGAAAATCCATGGACAGGGAACCTGGTGGACTACAGTCCTTGGGGTTGCAAAGAATCAGACATGACAGTGCGCGCGCGCACACACACACACACGTGTGCACACATATGGGAGCCTCATGGAGACTCAAAAGGCAATCAAAAAATTGAAGCTTATATACCATCCTAAGCTAAGGAAAGGGGTAGGGATCTGGGGATGCAAAAGGGAAGAAGACCATTCACAGGAAAGTAAAACAAGATGGTTAGAAAACAAAGATTGGCCTGTTATGCAGATAAGTTTTCTTGGTAAAATGTATCTTTGATAATGGCTCTTTTTCTGGATCAATCAGAAAACAAAAAATTCTTATCTCTTGAAGTTTACCTATAGGTGAGGTACAAATACAGTGAGCAAAAAAACTAGTAAAATATTATAGAAGTTACATAGTGATAAGTGCTTAGAAGAAAACCACACACATATATCAGAGAATGGGAATGTAAAATGACTGGACAAGAAGGAGTTGAAACTTTTAAAATGAATGACCAGAACAAGTCCCACTGGTAAATGATCTCTGAGCAGAGACATTTAAGAAGCAGTGAGGCTATGGTCTACCCTGGCAGTGCAGCACTTAGCACTCCGTGCTGCCACTGCAGGGGGTGTGGTCCCTGGTCCTCAGAAAACTAAGATCACAGAACCTTTGGGGTAGCCAAAAGAAAAAAAAAAAGTGGAAAAGAATGAACTGTGAAGATCTTCTCATGTAGACAGTCAGCAAAGTTGTAATATTGCTTAATAAAAACAGGTCTTCCCTTGTAGCTCAGCTGGTAAAGAATCTGCCCACAATGTGGGAGACATGGGTTCAATCCCTGGATTAGGAAGATCCCCTGGAGAAGGAAAAGGCTACCCACTCCAGTATTCCAGAGTATATTGTCAACCTGCTTGTTTAACTTCTATGCAGGGTACATCATGAGAAACGCTGGACTGGATGAAACACAAGCTGAAATCAAGATTGCTGAGAGAAATGTCAACAACCTCAGATATGCAGATGATGCCACTCTAATGGCAGAAAGTGAAGAGGAACTAAAGAGCCTCTTGATGAGAGTAAAAGAAGAGAGTGAAAAAGCTAGCTTAAAACTCAACATTCAAAAAACTAAGATCTTGGCATCCAGTCCCATCACTGCATGACAAATAGAAGGGGGAAAAGTAGAAGCAGTGACAGATTTTCTTTTCTTGGACTCCAAAATCACTGCAAATGCTGACTGGAGTCATGAAATTAAAAGATGCTTCTTTCTTGGAAGGAAAGCCATGACAAACCTACTGAAAAAAAGAAAAAAAGGTGCAAGTGTTAGTCGATCAGTCATGTCCAACTCTTTGTAACCCCATGGACTGTAGTCCACCAAGCTCCTCTAACCAGAGAATTCTCCAGGCAAGAATACTAGAGTGGGTTGCATTCCCTTCTCCAGGGGATCTTCCTAACCCAGAGATTGAACCCAGGTCTCCTGTGTTGCAGGCAGATTCTTTACCATCTGAGCCACCAGAGAAGCCCCCATGACAAAACTAGACAGTATATTAAAAGCAGAGACATCAGTTTGCCAACAGACGTCCATATGGTTTTTCCAGTAGTTATGTATGGATGTGAGAGTTGGGCCATAAAGAAGGCTGAGCACCAAAGAATAGATGCTTTTGAATAGTGGTGTTGGAGAAACCTCCTGAGAGTCCCTTGAAATGCAAGGAAATCAAACTAGTCAGTCTTAAAGGAAACCAACCCTGAATATTCACTGGAAAGACTGATGCTGAAACTGAAGCTCCAATACTTTGACCACGTGATGGGAAGGGCAGACTCATTGGAAAAGACTCTGATGCTGGAAAAGTTTGAGGGCAGGAGGAGAAGGAGATGACAGAGCTTAAGATGGTTGGTTGGCATCACCATTTCAGTGGTCGTGAGTTAGAGCAAACCCTGGGAGATAGTGGAGGACAGATAAGGCTGGCATGCTGCAGTTCATAGGGTTGCAGAGAGTTGGACATAACTGTGTGACTGAATAACAAAAAGTGTAATATCTGATACTGCTCTTGGATGACCCCACATCAGCCCCCACGGTTAATTTCTATACTGATGGTTTAAGACTAACCTAACTGGTTAGATAAACCTGCCTTTATTTTATGAATATAGGGATTTATAAAAGCACTACATTTGAAGTTCCACACATTGATAACTGTCCCAAAACTGAGACTCCTTGCACAGATCTTGGTAGTTCAAGGTACAGTAAGCACGTTTCATTTAAACAACTTGGTTCATAGGGGCCTTGTGCTGGGGGATGCTTCTTGGATATAAGATGTATACCAACTTTCTCTTTCTCTGTCTGCATGTATCATTTCCTTTCAAATAAAAGCCCTGTATGAGTTGCAGAGAAGTCAAATTTACCACCCAAAAATGTCTCTTTGACACGTGTATTATTTTGAACTAAAAACAAGACTGAGGAAGAAACTATAAAGTTCCCCCCTAACTGTCTGAAAGAATGTATATAGAGGACCTGTTCCAGGAAGAGAGTTTTCATCATAGAAAACTATAGTCTGAACTGGGTCCATAGGCAAGAAGGAACCTAGCAAAGGCTGTTTTTAAAAATTCTACTCTGTGTTTCATTGTCTTTGCATGGCCAGCAGACATTTGCTGGCTAAAAATTTGCTTTTCCATTTCCATGTGAGTTGTCCACCTCACCTAGTAGTCCCAAACTACAACCCCAGTATCCTCTTTTGTCTGCAGTTGAAGATAGTATTTAAGAAGAGGATTTTGACCATTTTGGTGAGTTACTGTTTTCCTGGGTCTCTCCCATGTGTGCATATTAGTAAACTTTTGTTCAAGACCCTCTTTGGCAGAATATATATAATCTGTGGAATCGCCTAAGTCATTTCAAATATTCCAACTGGATAAAACAACACAGGTGCCAGTGTTAGAAAAAGAACTAACACAACCAAGGTTTATAGTATGTGCACTTAGATAGATCTGGGGAGACAGAGACGTATATCTAGCTCTCTCCCAGCATAGAAAGCAGATCCCTCTACTCACTCCAGAAGATATCCAAGTTTAGGTAATATCACAAACTTCCCATCTTCATTGTCAGTTGATACACAGTATAATATTAATTTGAATATGGAAGTTTACCAAAAAAAAAAAAAAAGCCTCAACCTTCAAAACCTAAGATCATGGCATCCACTCCCATCACTTCATGGCAAATAAATGGGGAGAAAAATGGAAAAAGTAAAAGACTATTTTGGTGGGCTCCAAAATCACTGCTAATGGTAACTGCAGTCAGTCATGAAATTAAAAGACACTTGCTCTTAGAAGAAAGCTATGACCAACCTAGACATCCTATTAAAAAGAAGAGACATCACTTTGCTGACAAAGGTCTGTCCAGTCAAAGCTATGGTTTTTCCAGTAGTCATTTGTAGATGTGACAGCTGCCCCATACAAAGGCTGAGTACCGAAGAATCGATGCTCTCAAATTGTGGTGCTGGAAAAGACTCCTCAGAGTCCCCCGGACTGCAAGATCGAACCAGTCAGTCCTGAAGGAAAGCAACCCTGAATATTCATTGGAAGAACTGATGCTGAAGCTAATAATCTGCCAATAATCTGGCCACCTGCTATGAAGAGCTGACTCATTGGAAAAGATCCTGATGCTGGGAAAGATTGATTGAAAGAAGAAAAGGAGGCAAAGGGGATGGCATTACTGACTCAGTGGACATGAGTTTGAGCAAGTTCTAGGAAATAGTGAAGGACAGAGAAGCCAGGCACGCTGCAGTCCATGAGGTCACAAAGAATCAGACAAGACTGAAATACTGCACAACAACAACCAAAAAACTAAGTGCCTACAATTTTTAGTAGATGTTCAGGGTATTGGTAGTTAATTGACTGTGAAACAAATACAGTCAAGTGAATTCTGGAAAAGCTTCAATGCCAACAACGTGTCTGTTTATTAAGAATAAAATAAGGGAATTTTATTTTGCTCAGTGGGGGTTCCCTAGGCACTTATAATAGTGGCTGATACATCGAAGACGTTTAACAAATATTTGCTGAGAGGATAAGTAAGTCACAGTACTGAATTTAAATACTAGTACTTTATCACATATCATGCCTATTGATAGGTGGATAAGAGCACTTAAATTAGTTCTCAGTGACATACAAACATCAGGCTGGAGAAATGAGGAAAGGAAAATGTAAACAAACCCAGGTTTGACTGTTCACCTCTCATAAGCCAATAATATAAGAGATAAGGTGTGGGTAGAAAGGAAAGGTGCTTTAATCAATAAAGCCAACAGTCTGGACAGAAGATGGACTCATGTCCTGACACCAGCTCCAAAGATTCTGCTCAGCCACGACAGTTTTTAAAGGAAAAAATGGCAGGAGGGGGAAGAATCTCAGTGAATCACTGAGGCAGAGGGTCAGGTTTTCTGCATCATTCTCCACTGAGTGCACACTAGCTGACTCTTTCTTCAGATGCTATCTTGCCTGCATGATTTACCTTCTGGATTGCTAAGGGGGGCTTTTAAGGGTACAAAGCTACTCATTTTTTTAACTGCTTAATTCTTCATTCTTCTTTTTATCTAGGAGAAGAATCAACAGGTTAGACAAGGCATGGTATGCATTCAGGAAAACATAAGTCAGGAGTTAGTTTTAATTGCTTATTGATCTCAATCCTATAAACAGTTTCTTTTAAGTTTAGAGGGAAATAAGAAAAGGGCAAAGAAGCTGCTTTCATATGTATCTCTTCTTCATATTCAGTTTGGGTAGAGAGCCTCTAAAATACTTGGAATTTCCTAAGTGATAAAGAGTAATAAGTATGTCTCTTAACATTCATAACAAATCCTTTCAGCTACACATGAGCTTATTTTATAAAGTGGCTTTGGGAAAGCACCTAAAAATGGGGGCTAGTTGCCAAGGGAAAGAAGCACATGAAGAAGGTTAAAAGGTTCAGCCATTTCTGGGATTATTTAATAAAGCCGACATTAAAAAGAAATAGAAATAGATTTAAGGGACTAGAACTGATAGACAGAGTGCCTGATGAACTATGGACAGAGGTTGGTGACATTGTACAGGTGACAGGGAACAGGACCATCCCCAAGAAAAAGAAATGCAAAAAAGCAAAATGACTGTCTGAAGAGGCCTTACAAATAGCTAAGAAAAGAAAAGAAGTGAAAAGCAAAGGAGAAAAGAAAAGATATACCCATCTGAATGCAGCGTTCCAAAGAATAGCAAGGAGAGATAAGAAAGCCTTCCTTAGTGATCAGTGCAAAGAAATAGAGAAAAACAATAGAATGGGAAAGACTAGAGATCTCTTCAAGAAAATTAGAGATACAAAGGACGCATTTCATGCAAAGATGGGTTCGATAAAGAACAGAAATGGTATGGACCTAACAGACGCAAAAGATATTAAGAAGAGATGGCAAGAATACGAAGAAGAACTGTACATAAAAGATCTTCACAACCGAGATAGTTACAATGGTGTGATCACTCACCTAGAGCCAGACATCCTGGAGTGTGAAGTCAAGTGGGCCTTAGGAAGCGTACTATGAACAAAGCTAGTGGAGGTGATGGAATTCCAGGTGAGCTATTTCAAATCCTAAAAGATGATGCTATGAAAGTGATGCACTCAACATGCCAGCAAATTTGGAAAACTCAGCAGTGGCCACAGGACTGGAAAAGGTCAGTTTTCATTCCAATCCCAAAGAAAGGCAATGCCAAAGAATGTTCAAACTGCTGCACAATTGCACTTGTCTCACATGCTAGTAAAGTATTGCTCAGAAAAGGCAGAGGAACCAGAGATCAAATTGCCAACATCCACTGGATAATCAAAAAAGCAAGAGAGTCCCAGAAAAATATCTATTTCTGCTTTATTAACTATGCCAAAGCCTTTGACTGTACTATGGAAAGTTCTTAAAGAGATGGGAATACTGGACCACCTGACCTGCCTCTTGAGAAATCTGTATGCAGTTCAGGAAGCAACAGTTAGAACTGGACATGGAACAACAGACTGGTTCCAAATAGGAAAAAGAGTACCTCAAGGCTGTATATTGTCACCCTGCTTATTTNAAGAGCTGACTCATTTGAAAATACCCTGATGCTGGGAAAGATTGAAAAAGAGAGAAGAAGGAGACGACAAGATGATGAGATGTTTGGATGGCATCACCGACTCGATGGACATGAGTTTGAGTAAACTCTGGGAGTTTGTAATGAACAGGGAGGCCTGGCGTGTTGCAGTCCATGGTGTCGCAGAGTTGGACACAACAGAGTGGCTAAACTGACTGACATTAAAAAGGAAAAAAAAAGGGGGGGGAGGAAGTTCAGAGAGCATTCGGGTTGATGAACACCTGGAGTTTTGGGGAAAGTGGTACACCCCTTCCCACATTCTTTGCCCTAAGCCTCTCTTTGGTATTGCTGTTCCTGAGTTATATCTTTTTATAATTAACAATTGTCTAGTAAGTAAATTGTGCCTCTGAGTTCTGTGAGCCACTCGAAAATGTTTTGAACCCAAGGAGGGATCCTAGGAACTTTTGAATTATAGCTGGTCAATCTGAGGCACGGATGATAACCTGGATTTGAGATTAATGTTACATGAGGGGCTTCAGTCTGCTGGGGCTGAGTCCTTGCCAGCTGGGATCTGAGACTATCTCCAGGTAGTATCAGATTTTAGTTAAATCTGTGGGACACTTAATCAGTGTCCCTTGAGAATTAGGGAATAGCTTGGTAGGGGAAAAATCTCCACATATCTGGTTCAGAAGTATGAGTATGAGAGTAGAAAAGAAAGACAGAGGAAGACTGAGTCTTTTCCAACCCATTAGATATACACACACGTAGATACAGATATGGATACAGGTTAGATACACATAGATATTTAACTAAAATATTTTTATTTGCTGACAATTGAGATTCATTTAGATACTAAATATGATTTCCTTAAGTTACAGAAAAATTTATTGCTTTCAAACTTGTTTCCAATCCTTCTCCCAATTTTTGTATTTCTTAATTCTTTTCACCAATTTGAAAGATTATATCACATATATGTCTTTGTAAGTCAATACTTTCAACTCATACACTATGCTTTTATAATAATTTAGCAAGTATCAAAAATAATACTGAGGAATAATTTAAAAATTTATCCTCCCACTCTCAGGTTTTGGAGTTCAAATTTCTACAAAACCAAAACAAAAAAGAATTTTCCAATATTTAGGGTACACACAGGTTGCTCAGTGATAAAGAACCTGCCTGCCAAGCAAGATCCTGCTGAGAGGAGCCTGATGACTCCATGAGGTTACAAAGAGTTGGACATGAATTAGTGACTAAACCACCATCACCATAGCACATTATGAAATTGATATGTTTGTCATATGATTTCATCACAATCCACTATTTTAGCTGGGCTTCCCTGGTGGCTCAGATGCTAAAGAATCTGCCTGCAATGCAGGAGACCCAGGTTCAATCTCTGGGTCAGGAAGATCTCCTGGAGAAGGGAATGGCAACCCACTCCAATATTCTTGCCTGGAGAATTCCATGAGCAGAGGAGCCTGGCAGACTAAGTGATTGACACTTTCTAACTAAGGGGCTATCTTTTAGCAGTTTCTAGGATCACCATCACCCCAAACTGTATAGCACATTCAGATCTGACATATCACATAGAATATTGCTTTTACTTCAGTCAGCATCAACATTGCCCCAATATAGACTTGCTGTGTACAAAAACTGCTTTCCTGTGCTGGTCTAAACTGATTGTTCAAGGCCTAAGGATCTAATATAAAGAAGTGAATCCATAAACCATTTTAATTGCTTAAAATTAAGGAAAATTATGACCAACCTAGATAGCATATTAAAAAGCAGAGACATTACTTTGCCAACAAAGGTCCATCTAGCCAAGGCTATGGTTTTTACAGTGGTCATGTATGGATGTAAGAGTTGGACTGTGAAGAAAGCTGAGCGCTGAAGAATTGATGCTTTTGAACTGTGGTGTTGGAGAAGACTCTTGAGAGTCCCTTGGACTGCAAGGAGATCCAACCAGTCCATCCTAAAGGAGATCAGTCCTGGGTATTCTTTGGAAGGAATGATCCTAAAGCTGAAACTCCAGTACTTTGGCCACCTCATGCGAAGGGTTGACTTATTGGAAAAGACTCTGATGCTGGGAGGGATTGGGGGCAAGAGGAGAAGGGGATGACAGAGGATGAGATGGCTGGATGACATCACGAACTCAATGGATATGAGTTTGGATGAACTCCGGGAGTTGGTGATGGACAGGGAGGACTGGTGTGCTGCAATTCATGGGGTCTCAAAGAGTTGGACATGACTGAGTGACTGAACTGAACTGAACTGATGACAAATTTTACCTAAATAAGATTGAGTTTCTCTGTCGTTTTCTCTCTTAAGAATATGATTTGGGAACAATGAAGAGAATATGAAAGCTGTGAGGATGAAGAGGGTCCATGTAGAAACCAAAGTAATGGGAAGCCAAACCGTGAATACCCCTGGAGGAGGAGATGGCAACCCACTCCAGTAGTCTTGCCTGGGGAATTCCATAGACAGAAGAGCCTGGTGGGCTACAGTCCATGGGGTCATAAAGAGTCAGACATGACTGAGCACACTTGCAAATTATTAGTACACTGAATATACAAGTACAAAAATTGCTGTTACTCTGTGTGAAGTTCTAGAAACAGCTACTCAGTTGTGTATGAGGAATTTGGCTGAAAGGGTCAGAAGGGCTGAAGTAGAGTAAAATAATAAGTCATATAAAAGCAAAGCTTCTGAGTTAAGATCCACATACACTTAATCATGGGATGTCGTGTCAGTTATCAATTTATTTTCTCTTAGTTCATCCTTGTTTACCTGTTCTGAAATAATGGAAACTGACTCTGTAATATTTTGTCAGCTGTCACAATGGTAAGCTTTGTCAGAAGACAGAACTGAAAGAGGAACAGTTTTCTTTTCCTCATCGGCTCCTTCTACCATTACTAGGCTCCTCTGAGGTGGGGAAGGTGGTGTTTCCAACACCAAGCTCCTGCATGCGTAGAGGGCAGCTGCTTCCTCCATACTTCTTCAGGCATCTTCAGAATGATGCAGGTGAATCAATCAGATGGCTTCCTATCAGGAACCAAGTTATGGCCCCTCTCCATAAATGGCTTCCCTGGTATCTTAGAGGGTAGAGTTTTGCCCGCACAACCCTGGGAAACTTCTCCACCACCACCTGTTCTCTGGTTATCCCTTCTCCAGTGAGGTCTTTATCTCAGTCCTGGGGTTAGTGGCTACCCCTTATACCTGCTATTTCTATTTATTTTTATTGTTCTTTACCTCTTTTTTTTTTTTAAATTGGAGTAGAATTTCTGTGCAATGTTGTGTTAATTTCTGTTATACAACGAAGTGAATTAATTTTATGTATACATATTTCCCCTGCATCTTGGACCTCCCTCCCTCCCTTCAGCCCCACCCATCGAGGTCATCACGGAGCTCTGAGCTGTACTCCACAGCAGGTTCTCACTAGCTATCTCTTTGGCACATGATAGTGTACATACGTCAGTATTAGTGTCTCCATTTGCCTTAACCACCACTTCCCCGGCTATGGCCACATGTTTGTTCTCTACATCTGTGTCTCTATAGTCGAATTTCTATTTCTCACATTTCCTATTAAAGTAAATAATTATTTATATTAAACTTCCCCTGTCCAAATAACTGTATGTATTACTTCCTGATTTGTATCTAACTGATACAAAGAGCAGCAAAATAGCTTCATTGTCTTCAGTAAGGTCTGCTTCTAGGATAAAATTTAATACATTCAAGAGATGCTTGTGTATATATTATTACTCTTACAATTCTGGGAAAGGCCATATGACTCATATGCTCTATGAAATTATATTTTTATTTATTCATATCTTTC
>SJYQ01000263.1:14736-25057 GCA_006410935.1 Redunca redunca | reverse complement strand
CATAAGAGTGATTCACTTTCATGAATTATACAGTTATTACTTTGCAACTTGATCAAGTCTATCTTATCTATAACCAGAAAAGATAGATTTATAATCCTAAAATTTTCTTTGGAGTGTTTTGTCATATATCTTTAATTGTGAAAGGTTAATACAGTCAGATAGCTAAGAAAGATACATTAGCCATACATTTTCACAGTAAAATTTCAGTCATATTGACTATCCTAATTTTCCATATACTGGCTGCCTTTGCTTTTGTTGTTCAGTCTCCCAGTCGGTTCAGACTCTTTGGGACCCCATGGACTGCAGCACTTTACACTGCAGATTTACATTATGCTTATTGATAAAGTGGAAAACTTCTAATGAAGTGTGTATAATTGGTAGAGGTTGACGTGAATCAAAGCACTTCATATTTAGAGCAACTACTCCCTTGGTCAGGAAGATCTCCTGGAAGAGGGGATGGGAACGTACTCCAGTATTCTTGCCTGGAGAATCCAGTGGACCGAGGAGCCTGGAGGGCTGCAGTCCATTGGGTCGTTGGTCCACTGGGTCGCACAGAATCTGACACAGCTGAAGTGACTTAACACGCACTCTATGTAACAGTTCAGCATAGAGCAAATAGAATTTAATGTCATGTATTACTTTTGCCAGCTCTACTTGGAGCAAAATTTTATTAGAGTGCATGTCAACCTTAGCTCCTTGTACTCTTGTCAAGTAATTGCCGTGCTGTGCTTAGTCACTCAGACGTGTCTGACTTTTTATGACCCCATGCACTATAGCCTGCCAGGTTACTCTGTCCATGGGGATTCTCCGGGCAAGAACACTGGGGTGAGTTGCCATGCCCCCCTCCAAGGGGATCTTCCCAACCCAGGGAGTAAACCCAGGTCTCCTGCATTGCAGGTGGGTTCTTTATCATCTGAGACACCAGGGAAGTCCTCCAAGTAATTAGACCTGTGCAAAAGAACATTACAGAACAGTCAAAGGCTGTACATACTGTAGTGTAAAAGACAGGAATTCATTTGGTGGTGTCAGAAAACATTGTTTTCCCATTAAGTGAGCTTACTAAAATATTTTTTTTTAATCTATTAGGGATAAGAACAATAAACTTATTTTGCTTTAAGAGAGGTAGTTTTGATTTCTCAATTTTTATGTAACTTACTTATTGCCCTGGAGGAGGAAATGGCATCCCACTCCAGTAATTTTGCCTGAAGAATCCTATGGACAAAGGAGCCTTGCAGGCTAGTCTATAGGGTCGCAGAGAGTCAGACACAACTGGGCAAGCAACTAAGCACTCAGGCATATAACATATTGATCCTTATGTATTCAACCAATCATTTTAAATATGCTACTGTATATTGGATTTTTTTCCCATGTGATTACTATTCCACCATTAACGATTTGAAATAAGGAGCCTTGCCCTGCTGAAGAGAATGGTAAATTAATAAACCTGATGCAAACAATTTGGTTCTAAAAGATGACGCTTTAAATTATACCCTCTGGCTAAAAGAAGTTAAAAATTTTAGAAGGGCAAACTTGACCCAAATGCAGTCTTAACAATTTGTGAGAAAAGAAGTAATCTTGTCCCCTATCACACTTACTTCCACTATGATAGAATTGATTTGATAAAAATAAAATCTAGTTTTGTCCCAGATTTAAGTTTCCAAGTCCCCCAGGTGATTCCCAAAACCCTGATGAAATTTTTACTTGTCTTTAGACAGAAGAGAACAAAAAGGACAATGTCACAGGTTGTGCATGAAACTGATTATGTTTAATTCATCAAACAGCTCTGTATTTTGATGATATTTCCCACTTTTATGATTTTAANCAGCTCTGTATTTTGATGTTATTTCCCACTTTTATGATTTTAAAATGGTTTTTTGGTTTTGGTTTTTGATTATTTCCTAATCTGACTTGAAAAACTGCAAAACTGATAGTAGTGTGGGTCACATTCATCTTCTTTTCATTCTATTTTTTTTCTTTGCTCTTCTTTTTCTTAGTTTATTTTCTTTTACTTTACCTCTCTTTGAATTCAGATGGTTATAGTAACGGACCTAGAAGTTATTAACTGGCCAATGAAGTTAAAAATTCCCAACATGACACCAACATGGTGTTAAAGGCCTTAATTTTCCAGACCCATCTCTCATAATCTCTAAACAAATGTGTGCTATTCAACCATATCCAATTCTTACTCTTCTATGCCCTTGCATTTGCTATTGCTATTTCTGAAGATGCTTTCCTCCTATCTCCTTTCCATGCATTTAAATTTTTAAAAAAAGGTGTATATCATACTTCAAGATCCTAAAATCTCTAAACAACCTTCCTTTCTAGTCTCTTGGAATAGCCTATGATTGCACTTACACATTGCTTTTTTTTTCTTGTTTGCATTGCGGTACTTCTGTGATTGCACTTACCACTTTGCATTATAATTTTTTAATGTGTTTGGCTTTCATAACACGATCTTCTTGAGAATTGGAACCATGCCTAATTCATTATTGTATTTCCATTTCCTGGAATATAATGTATGCAACAGTCATTTAATTACAATTTCATGCATGAATTCTTGATTAAATGAATGAATGAATGAGTGAATGACTCATCATAGCTACCACTGGCACTGACAAAATTACAATGAATGTAGCTTATTTGCTAATTGTACAAATATGGGATTTAAATGTTTACATTATTTGGTCCGGAGATTTTCAGTTCTGTCTTTGCTTCATCACTTGCAGAGCTTTATAAAATCTGTTTTGGTCCTTAGTGTTAGACAGCCTGATCTGCTGTTTTGGGGTGGGTTCTGGTAATTACATATTTGTTCCTTAGTTTTAATTTTTCCTCATGGTTCTATGTGCAGTCAGATTGAGAATAAGGTGGATCAATAATTTTGAAGGCAAGTCTTACAGTGTAATTGGCTCAATATTGGGAACTTAGAAAATACAAGTAAAAGTACAGCAATAAGACCTAACGAAGTCTTTCAATACATTTTGATTAATTGTAGAGTGCCAGTTTGATATTTATTCTTACTTGCTTTGCATGTAATTTTATTCCAGTTAAATCACATCTGCAAAACTTAATCTCAGATGGACTTTAGAATAGTTGCCAACATTGAGGACATTATTAAATACTTTTCTGACCTTGAAAACTAGCTGGTAATGGACAAGATGACTGGCGCCTATGATGGGGTTTGTGTCTACAATTACAAATAAATTCTGCTTTGATGTTTGTGCTACAGGATCCATATTGTGATTTAGTGAGGTTTTGATATCTTCAGTTCAATAGGGAGTATGGCTGTGACTTGATTAATCTAGTGCCAGTTTGTGGTTTCACTTTTTGAGAAGGACAGTAAAATAAGATTTAGTTGTAATGATATGTACAGTATAGAGTTTCATAAAACCTTATCTCATAAAACGCCTGAATAACTTTCCAAGTGGTAAGAAAGAAGGAAAAAAATAAGAATTTATGACAAAAATAATAAAGGAGGTTCTGCTATTGAAGACTTTCCTGTACTGCTAGAATGCCAATAGCATGCATTAAAATGGAAACAATCTTAATGAAGCTGCCTATCTAATATTACTGTTCTTTCCTTTTACTTGATTTGTGGGACAGAATCCATACAGATGCGAGTTTCCCCACATCATCTTCAACATGATTTTACATTTCTTGGCTCTAAATCACTATGGATAGTTACTGGGCAATTCATGGAATAGATTATTTTACACATAAAGTTTATATGATTTATTTATATTTTAGCACTTAAAATGATATACTCAAATATGAAACATATATGCTGGAACAAAACAACAATAATTAACATGATAAATATTTAATATTGATAAATAGAAATAAGATGATAAGTAATGATATTATCCCATGTGGGTTTACAATAAAATTTCTCAACCTAGTTGCCTGGTTTAGGTGACATATGGTTGTGGGTAGTGTGAATGATCATAATGCAAAAAAGAAATGTTTTTGTACTTTGTGCAAGATCTTAGTGCTCACAGTGATGGAGCAGCCCCGTTATCAGGTTTTCAGAGTTTTTGTCCACTCCCAGATAGCAGTGTACTAAAACACTGTGTTCATTCTCAGTTTTGAGGCCATGTAGGCAAGTCTGTTTACACTCTACCTTTCAAATCATTTACCCTAACCTCCTATTAGGTAACACCCACCAACTCAGGAAAATCACGAGAGCAAACATGCTATCCCAGCCTAAAGGAAAGTCAGAGAGAGAATTTAATTCAAAAGAATTTCTATATGTTGCAAATGGCTACTCACTTTCTTTTCTTTTTTTTTTTTTCAGATTTTTATTCATTTATTTATTTATTTATTTTACTTTACAATATTGTAAAGGTTTTGCCATACATTGACTTGAATCCGCCATGGGTGTACATGTGTTCCCCATCCTGAACCCCCCTCCCAAATCCCTCCCTCTGGGTCATCCCAGTGCACTCAGCCCCAAGCACCCTGTATCCTGCATCAAACCTGGACTGGCGATTCGTTTCACATGTGATAATTTACATGTTTCAATGCCATCCTCCCATATCATCCCACCCTCGCCCTCTCCCACAGAGTCCAAAAGACTGTTCTATACATCTGTGTCTCTTTTGCTGTCTCATATACAGGGTTATCATTACCATCTTTCTAAATTCCATATACATGTGTTAGTATACTGTATTGGTGTTTTTCTTTCTGGCTTATTTCACTCTATAATCGGCTCCAGTTTCATCCATCTCATTAGAACTGATTCAAATGTATTCTTTTTAATAGCTGAATAGTACTCCATTGTATATATGTACCACAGCTTTCTTATCCATTCATCTGCTGATGGACATCTAGGTTGCTTCCATGTCCTGGCTATTATAAACTGCTGCAATGAACATCGGGGTACACATGTCTCTTTCGATTCCGGGTTTCTCAGTGTGTATGCCCAGCAGTGGGATTGCTGGGTCATATGGCAGTTCTATTTCCAGTTTTTTAAGGAATTTCCACACTGTTCTCCATAGTGGCTGTACTAGTTTGCATTCCCACCAACAGTGTAAGAGGGTTCTCTTTTCTCCACACCCTCCCCAGAATTTATTGCTTGTAGACTTTTGGATAGCAGACATTCTGACTGGTGTGAAATGGTACCTCATTGTGGTTTTGATTTGCATTTCTCTGATAATGAGTGATGTTGAGCATCTTTTCATGTGTTTGTTAGCCATCTGTATGTCTTCTTTGGAGAAATGTCTGTTTAGTTCTTTGGTCCATTTTTTGATTGGATCTTTTATTTTTCTGGAATTGAGCTGCAGAAGTTGCTTGTATGTTTTTGAGATTAATTATTTGTCCATTGCTTCATTTGCTATTATTTTCTCCCATTCTGAAGGCTGTCTTTTGTTATTGTTGTGACTTGCATAATGTGGATTGTGTAGGTTAGAAATGAAGTGTGTTGTGTGTGAAGTTTTCATATTTTATCTTTTGCAATTTTCTTTTATGATATACTTCTGTTTTATATCTCATTAGCTTTTTTTAAAAAATAAAGATGTCTGAGTGTTAAGTGCAATGATTTCTGAAGATGAGGTGTCAAAGAAAGAAGAAGATTCTATGTCTAAACCAGTGAACAACTCCAGAAAGATTATAATGGTCAATTATAATCTTTTGGATCGTTTCAGAAATATAACAAAGATACACGCAAAAGAAACAAAATGAAACAAACAACAACAACAAAAACTGGTGTTACAATGAAAGTTTGTTATCTTTTGGCTTTTCCTGGGCAACAATCCATGTTTCCTGTTCTGCTGTGTGGCAAATAATCTAAAAATTCAGAAATGGCTCCAGCAAAATTGAAAATATACTTCATTACAAGGTACAGCCTTCTGACACTTAGAGGTGCTGATTATTTTAAATGGATATTAGCATCGCGAACTAAAGTTTTCATTTTAAAAAGTCACATTACTGAAAACTCTCAGGAAGCAAGTAATTTAGTAACCAAACGTATTGCCCAGAGAAGGAAAAGTCACACAATTGGTGAGAATCTAATAATGTCATCATGTAAAATGAGAGAGATTAAAATGCTAGGACAAGATGCAGTATGAGGTTTTGGAAAGGTTCCACTTTCAAACAGTAAAATAGACATGTTAGTATCATATCACATCATGCTGAAGAAATTTTGTTTAATAATATGAGAAACAACAGCTCCTTTACCAAGCTGACGAGTCTTGAGATTTCCCCAGTAAATGTCATGCTGTAGCATTTGTAAGATTTGTGAATGATGGTGAGATTCAAGAATTTTTTTTTTTCCTCCTGCAAAGAGCAGACTGAAACAAGCAAAGGGCAAGATGTTTTTAGTGTTTTCCCTCTTATCTGCAAACAAAGAATCTGTTTTGGAGGAACTGTGTTGACATTTGCGCTGATGGTGCTCATCAATGCTTGGCTCCACTAGAGGTTTTACAGATGTTTAAATGAAAGAAAATCTCAAGGTAATCACAACAATGCTTTCTTCATTGAGAAGTGCTGGTGACAAAAGTTCTTGAAGGTGAAATCTTTAAAGAGAAGTTTTGAACAATGCTAAAAAAAATACTTTATTAAACAGACATCAGTTTTACTTGAGACTTTTAAAATGAGTGTACAAATGAGTGTCAAGGAGTACATAAATTTGCTACACACAGGAATCCAGTGGGTTAGCAGAGGAACAATGCTCAACAGGGTGTTTCAGCCAAGGGGTGAACTAGAATATGCATTCAAGAATATAGTACGTTTGATTCAGTGGAAAATTTCAAGGTAAACTATGGCTGCCAAAACTGTCCTGCATAGCAGATGTGTTTCCACACTAACAGGTCTTTCTGAGGTCTTGCAGAAAGTGTTCTATAAGGAAACAGGATCTTTTAGAAAATGAGCTGCAAAAAGATATTAAAATATTTCTACTCCCACATGGGCTTGAGTATATGAAACAGAATCAGTAAGTGTTAGGAGTTGTTGAAAACCACCTACAGGACCTATAAGAAAGAATTGAACAGGGTGTGCCCTCCCTTTAAACACAGAAATGTGAATGGGGGAGGACCCTTTTTCTGAATCTTCTGCTCAGACTGAGATCTAGACTCAGACAACAGGAAGAATTTCGTGAGGTGCAGTCTGATCATATATTTGAAATTAGATTTGCTAATCTGCCCCTATTCAAGTTCTGGAGCTCTGAAGAAGGATATTCAGGAATGAAACAAATATTTTGCTGTAGTTTCCAACATCTTACATAGGTAAACAAGCATTCTTTCTTAACAAGCATCAAGAACAAGGAGAAAACTGAACTTATTTCAGTTTCTGTGCTTAAGTTCGATCTAGAATTGGTCATTTGTGTAAAACAAAAAAAGAGAGAGAGAAGATAGGNACAGGTTTCATAGTAAAAAGGTAAATTTCATTTAAAAAGAATACTTTATATATATATATACATATATAGGGGTCTATTAAGAGACTAAGAAACTAACTTATATGCATAGTAATTTAGTAGCTGCTATAATTATATTTGAAACTGATCATGTTGCTCAGTAAGGAAACGTTTTTCAATGTCATATAAAATTATATCCTAGGCTGTATTTCTATTGATGTTGCCTTGTCTTTTTTGTTGTTGTAGTTTTACTGCTTGACATGTAAATAAAATTTCATGTTGTAAATAAAACTGAAATAAATTCCAGGCTATATTTAAATGAAACCTATGAAGTCTACATGTAGAAAAATATAAATCCTATTTTGGCTTAAGTGTGGTATTTTGTAGAAACTTATTACATTTCCATGAGTTTTTAAAATTTATTAAAAAGAAATTAGTTTAAATAAAGTAAGTTAATCTTAATTACTTTTTGTCTGTAAAGGCTGGATAATTTTAACAATTTTTTAGTTATTCAGTTGCTTCAAGGAAGTGCTGGTGACAACTGAAAGAGTCTAGTCTATGCCTTTCTCCTTGCTTCTGGTGATAACCCCAAATCCTTGATGTTCAGTTACTCAGTTGTGCCTGACTCTTTGTGACCCCATGGACTGTAGCACTTCAAGCTTTCCTCTCCTTCACCATCTCCAAGAGCTTGCTCAAATTCATGTCCATTGAGTTGATGTTGCCTTCCAACCATCTCATCCTCTGTCGTCCCCTTCTCCTCCTGCCTTCAATCTTTCCCAGCATCAGGGTCTTTTCTAATGAGTCAGCTCCTCGCATCATATGGCGAAACTATTTTCGGTTATAAGAAGAGGAAAAATGGTCTACCACATGCTATATACAACATGTCCCATATCACATATCATATTTCTATAACATCAAAATTTTATATAGTAGGAATTTGTGACAGTACTTTAAGCCTTACTCGGATAAGTTATTTTTTTTTTTAAGGAATTCAAGTAGGAAATTATAAGGAAAAAAAATTGAAACTAAAGTTTTCTTTCATGGCAGTACTGTTATATTTATTGTGGGAAAGAATAACCATACAAAGAGATGAGTCTAAATCACTGGACAAAATTGTATTTATTTTCTACTGTGGGGCAACACATGACTACAAACTTAGTGGTTTAAAAATAATTTATAACCTCATAGTTTCTTAAGTCATAAGTCAGAATCACTATGGTGGGGCTGGATTTTCTACCCAGGGTCTGACAAGGCCCAAATCAACGTGTCTGTGAGGTTCTTTTCTATAGGTTCTGGAGAAGAATCCTCTTCTGATTCATTCTTGTTGGGATAATTCATTTCTGTAAGGTCTGTATGTCTGAGGTTTTTACCCCCGGCTAGCTGTTACCCCATCAGCATGTAAAGACAGATCTCCAGTTCCTGCATGTGGCCCTGCCATCTCCAGAGTCAACAACAGTGCATTGACTCCCCCATGTGCTTTGAAATCTAACTCCCTCTTCTGCTCATATATGGAGCAAATTCTTTGCTTTTAAAGGATTCATCTGATTGGGCTAGACCCACCCAGAGAGTCTCTATATTTAAAGTCAAGTGACTTGAGACTTTAATTCCCTCTGCAAATTTCTTCCATACCACAATCTTGATTAGTGTTTGAATAATCACAGGATGGGAATCTAAAATGTTATATATTGAGTAATAGGTACCAAACTTTTGCTTTAAATGTGACTGATATGCTATCTGGGTTAAAATGAGGTCATATTGGCATAGAGTGGACATAATACCATATGACCGATGTCCTTATAAAAGTGAAATTCACATAAACAGACACAAAGGAAAGATGCCCCATGTGAATACCAAGGATTTTGAATTATCACCAGAAGCGAGGAGAGAGGCATACACCAGACTCTTTCAGAGCTCTCAGAAAGAATGAACCCCATTGATACTTGATTTTAAACTTCTGGCTTTCAGAACTGTGAAAGAATATATTTCTGCTCTTTTAGACTACACAGTTTTTAATATTTTTGTTTCAGCGGCTCTGGAAAACTGATACAAATTCAAAATAAGCCCACACTTTTTATGAGCTGACCTTTTTATGAACTGACCTTACCTTGTCTTGAACTTCCGCGGTGGCTCAGATAGCAAAGAATCCACCTACAATGCAGGAGACCTGAGTTCTGTCCTTGGGTTGGGAAGATCCCCTGGAGAAGGGAATGGCAACCACTCCAGTATCCTTGCTTAGAGAATGCCATGGACATAGGAGCCTCGAGGGCTACAGTCCGTGGGGTTGCAGAGTCAGACACAATGAGTGATAATACTACCTTGTCTTACTTTGGCTTTCAAATAAACCCAGCCATTTTTTAGCCTAAAGGCTGATGATAGTCTTTTTGCTCTACCTAGAAAGTTATTTTTCTCACTCTCCAAATGACTAACTTTTACTTGTGGATTTTATCAATTACTACAATATTAATCTTATTTCAAAGTAATAAAATATCAGATCCTGTGTAGGATGAAAATTATTTTGGCTCATGCCAAAGGTCTATTGTTGAAAATTTTGAACAATAAACAGATTTTTAAGAACTATAAAGAATATGGAATAATTTAGAGGAAAGATAAATCTTGAAGGGTAAATGTAATTTGGCTTGAGAGCATTTCCTATTTTATTATATGCTCTAATAAATGAACTTTCTACCCATTCAAGTACAATGTCATTAAGAAAAAACTTTTTTCTTCCCTAGTATGTATGCATATATGATATACTACGCATGTCTGCTATATCTACAGCATATATGATATTCCCATCCATGAGATCTTCAACAAAGATTTGTAAAATGAAAATTACATACAAGAATAAATTAATGTGATGCTACCCTCTTATATATGCATGCTTTTCCTTGTCACTAAGAAATAGCATCAGTATTAATTGTGAATAGATATTAATTTTAATGATATGATTATTTTCATTAGAGACATAAAAAAATT
>SJYQ01000263.1:0-14683 GCA_006410935.1 Redunca redunca | reverse complement strand
GCAAAAACATATTTGAATGTTTATTATATAATCACTTATTTGGGAGCTTAGAAAATATAAGTATTGCATTAAATGTTATATTAATAACTTTGTCAAGTATTATGAATAGTATTCAAATATGCAAGTTCTTTCCCCATGTTACAGATGTTGAAATATAAAACATGAAATAAGCTATAATTGACCTAGTGATTTTCTGCTTCATGTTTCTTTCCCATGGGTTTAGAATGAAATTTGATAATGTTTAGAAAAGTGTCCATTTCCAACAGATCACATGTAATTGAATGATTCTGTATATTTTAAAAACTATTCTCATATTCTTGCAGTTTTTATATCACTTGAACTTGCTAAACTTTGCCTTTATATCTGTACTCACCAGCATTTTTTTGCCAAATTGTTATCATATCTTTGGACAGATCCATCTTTGCTAACTGATGGAACATTAGGTTCTGAAATTTCCAATTATCATATAAAAATTGAAGCTCATCTTAACATCTTCTGAGGCATATAATAGTTTGGCAGCCAGTCAATGTCCTGTATATTGACAAATTGACTAAGGACCACTCTATACTAAGCTTAACTGTTTATTTACATTTTGCTTTGTTAGAAATAACATGAATAATAATTACAAGTAATTGCTCTTAATTAATTGAAATCAAGGCATCTCTTTGACTCTCTGTATTTCAGAATTCATGAACATTTCAGTAAAGCAACTTCTATTGCAACAGTATTTCTGTTAGTTTTATTGTTACATGTATTACTTTTCAATGAGATGCAAATTAACTGCTTTAAGTATTTACAAAAATTGCATTGTACTTTATATTTAAATTTAGTGTAAAATTGATTTGAAATATTTTTATATAATTTACATTTGGGAAGCTTTAAAATACTCTAAAGCTTTAAAGGTACTTTAAAATACCTAGAATGGTCAAAAGAAAACAAGTTTGGAGGCTTTATACTGTCTGATTCAAAACTTTGTTAAAAAAGCTATAGCAATCAAAATGATATGATACTGACTTGAGAATATAAAAAATAAAACAATGGTAAATTTGAAAAGAGACTAATATGTATATGATTAAGGGATTTTCAACAAAAGCACAAAAGTACTTATGTGAAGGAGACATTCTTTTCAATAAGTTGTGCTAGAAAAATGAATATATCAATGGGGAAAAATAGGAAATAGAGACTGATTTCTGTCTTACACTACAAATGAAAATTTATTTCAAGACTGATCAAGATTAATCATATATGTAAACAAGAAGTAAGAATCTCTAAAACATGAAAGTGAAAATGAAAGTCACTCAGTCATGTCTGACTCTTTGTGACCCCATGGACTGTAGTTCATGGAATTCTCCAGGCCATAATACTGGAATGGGTAGCCTTTCCCATTTCCAAGGGATCTTCCTAGCCCAGGAGTGGAAACCGGGTCTCTCGCATTGCAGGCCGATTCTTTACCAGCTGAGTCACAAGGGAAACCTTCTAAAACATGGGAGAATACCAAATGGGTAAGCATCTTGTGTTTTGAAAGAAGTATTTCCTAGACTGGGACACAAAAAGCATGAAGCGTAAATGGAGATGTCAAGTTTCTGTCCAGTATATTAAAAGAAAATCTCAATATCTCTTACCCACTGAAATTAAATATTATTGCCAATCTTGGTCTAATCTTTGAGGAATATTGAGTTTATTTTCATCATTATTTTCAATTAGCTGTAATATTTTAATTCTGTTTCAATCTGTTTACTATCTCCGGGCCTACTCAATTTGTTGGAACAAACAGAACAGCTATGTGATGTATTTTGCATGGATTTTCACAGCCTCTTCTACTCAAAACATGTTCCTATTGTTTGCCATAGGAATTCACATTTCTAAACTTTGTCTACAATTTCTATTATTAATGTGCTATACATAAATTAAGTTAGATGCTAAAGAATTGTTCTGGGAGAGGCTGGATTACCTCACTTGAGAAAAGATGAAGGAACCTGTACAAGGAAGGGAGGGGCTTCCCTGGTGGCTCAGATGGTAAAGAATCTGCTGTCAAGCAGGAGACACGGGTTTAATCCTTCCCTGGTGGCTCAGATGGTAAAGCGTCTGTCTGCAATGCAGGAGACCTGGGTTCAATCCTTGGGTTGGGAAGATCCCCTGGAGAAGGAAATGGCAGCCCACTCCAGTATTCTGGAAAATCCTATGGACGGCAGAGCTTGGTAGGCTACTGTCCATGGGGTCGCAAAGAGTCGGACACGACTGAACGAGTTCACTTCACTTCACTTGGAGAAAATCCTCTTCAGAAGGAAATGGCAACCCACTCCAGTATTCTTTCCTGGGAAATGCTATAGGCTGAGGAGCTTGGCAGGCTACAATTCATGGGGTCACAAAAGAGTCAAGCACAGCTGAGGGACTTAGCAGACACGCAGCATGAGAATACCACAGGTAGTTAATGTTGTTGCTCATTTGCTAATATGGAAAGAGGTAAATTTCCTACTTTTATTTGCATTTGAATTGTTTCTGCTTTATTATTTTTATTGATATATTTGAGATGGGTCATTTGTATTTGAGTTTAGCAAGGTGAGTTTATTTTATCATTACAAAATTAAAGAGACTCTGGATGAAATAAAGAGGAATATAATCAAAGTATGGGATGAGAATTAGGTGCCTTATGGGACCAAGCAGAAACAGAACAAATTTAAAAAGTGAATTAGACTGAAGAAAAAAGAAAAACTAAAGAGCTGGAGGACAAAGTAAACTGGAGAAGCACAGACTCTACCCAAGATGGAGATGATTGTTCCTCTTGTTTTTTTAGCACACCAAAAGAACTTATAAATCTATAATATTTTAGCTGAATAAATTGAATTTTTGAAAATTAACTCAATTTTTAAAAATTCAGCATGATCTACAGAAAATATTTCTTGGTGCCTTATCATCTGGCCACATTTGGTCTAAATGAAGCCAAAAGAGCACAAAGCATTATTTCTGTTGAATAAATAGCACAGTTGTATGTATTGCAGTTTTTTCAAATGTTTACAGAATCTATTGGATATAACAAAAAAAATTATTAAATGTATTATTGAATGCATAGGAGCTCTTGTCAGTGAGTATCAATCAACTTCCAAGTGAAAGTTTCTTTTTTTAATATGAAAGAAGAGAGAATTCTTATATTCATAGGATTCTGTTAATTTATGTTAGTTGCTCAGTCATATCCAGCTCTTTGTGACTGCATGGACTGTAGCCCACCAGGCTCCTCTGTCTATGGATTCTCCAGGCAAGAATACTACAGTGAGTGGCCATTCCCTTCTCTAGGGTATCTTTCCATCCCAGAGATCAACCCAGGCCTCCCACATTGCAGGCAGGTTCTTTACTATCTGAGCACCAGGGAAGCCCCTGTTAATATATACACGTGTGTGTGTGTGTGTGTGTGTGTGTGTGTGTGTGTTAATAGTTCAGTCGTGTCTGACTCTGTATCTGCGTGGACTGTAGCCTGCCAGGCTACGCTGTTCATGGATTCTCCAGGCAAAAACACTGGAATGGATTGCCATGCCCTTCTCCAGGGAATCTTCCTCACCAGGGATGGAACCTGGGTCTTTTGCTCAGACAACAGATTCTTTAGCGTCTGAGTCATTTGGTAAGCCCCTGTTAATATATATATATATATATATTTATATCAGTTCAGTTCAGTCACTCAGCCGTGTCCAACTCTCTGAAACCCCATGAACTGCAGCACACCAGGCCTCCCTGTCCATCACCAACCCCATGAGTTCACTTTTTTATTACACGGGCTTTAGATATGAAGTCAAAGGCGTGTGTTGACTTCAACGAGCTGCACATCCTCTCAGCTCTTTTTCCAGTGTTTCTCAATAGGCTCTATTGATATTTGGAACTGGCACAAGGCTATAATATACAATATTGTAATAATTATTCAAGAATATTTAGCCAATATTAAGAAAAAAATACCATTACACATTTACAAAGCATTTAAATAAGTACTGTTTTGATAACATTATTCTCAGAAAACCAGAAATTTACCCTAATTCATTTCCCATTGTTATTCATCATGAACCTTTTACTTTGAATATTTAAATATTACAAAGTCATTTTTAGCATTCTCTAGCTTGAGTTTTAACCGTTTTGTGCATTTATCACTCTCTGTTGAAAGTAGCACTTTCTTATGCTTATCCTAACTATACATGTTCAACAACTACAAAGATATAACTAGAATTTATTTTCCTCTTTGTCATTGCAAAGTGATTTCACCTCATTTTCTCATTTAAGCCTCATTGCCATCTGTGAGAAAGATATTTTTAAATCTCTGTTTAATAGATAAAAATGCGTTCCTGGGTTTCAGTTAATTGACAAGATCTCATTGGTATTAATGCAGAAGTTGAAATGGAAACAAAATCCTCCTCTTTAGTGGAGCATTTCACTGCAGGTGTTACACCCATTCAAAATATTTTAACAGCAGAAAATTTAGTTGTCATTTTGTATAAATTTTACATCTTTACTGTCTGCTTAACTTTTGAATTGTTAAAACTGCTGCTATAATCTGAAATGCAGTCCATATAATATCACTATTATCATCCTAAATACTTTAGACAAGTCATTTCAACTTTGATGTTCACTTTCTTCCCATGATAAGTAAAGAATCTGGGTTTACTCCAAAGGGTGGTGAAGGAGATTAACATTTAAACATACTCAGGCTAAACATATTCAAACCCTGCTAAATAATGATGCTGTCTCATGCATTTCAGTTAAAAACCTACAGATAATGCAAGGGAAACAAATTAAACTACATGTCTGTGTATTACTCTACTTCCGAAAAGCCACTCTTTAAATTAATCAACTAACATTTTCTGTGGCAAGGTTAGTCTAATAGAAGGAATTTTCTATGTGCAATGTGAAGAAGGGAGCAAGAAATCTCTTGTTCTAAAGGGAATAGTTTTTCAGCACCTCCAAAGCCAGATTGTCATAACACCACTTACAGTGTTGGCTGACAAGCTCTGAATTCCCACAATGCCTAATCTATACTAATTAAAATGTAAATATAAACATAAAAGATATTTCCTTAGGCCACCAGCCTAAAGGCACAGTTAGGGTGCAAATTAATAGCATAGCAATTATTCTCCCCTTCAATCACTCGAATTCTTGATTTCAGCATTGAAAAGTGGAAGCAGCTGCTTTTAAAGCAAATTTTGACTAGGTTCTCCACCTGCTCTTCCCCATAATCCATGCAGGTATATCTATTTCCAAATAGCTGCACTGATTCTAGATTGATTTTACCGATGTCATTCAGAGAACTGACATACCTCCCAGACAATTATGGGAAGAATCTGTGCATCCATGCATTACTACCATATCTATTTTCAGTAAGACCACTGGCCAGAGCTCCTCTTTTAACTCTAGCCAAGGACCATGGCATAAAAAAAGCAAAGCAAAAGCAAAGTCGCTCAGTCATGTCCGACTCTTTGCAATCCTGTGGACTATAGCCCACCAGGCTCCTCCGTCCATGGGATTCTCCAGGCAAGAATACTGGAGTGGGTTGCCATTTCCTTCTCCAGGGAATCTTCCCAACCCAGGGATTGAACCCAGGTCTCCCACATTGCAGGCAGATGCTTTTAACCTCTGAGCCACCAGGGCATAAGGAAAGAGCCATAATAAATCAGTAAAAGCATTTCAGTTCAGTCACTCAGTCATGTCCAACTCTTTGCCACCCCATGGACTGCAGCACACCAGGCCTCCCTGTCCATCACCAAGTCCCGGAATTTACTCAAACTCATGTCCATTGAGTCAGTGATGCCATCCCACCATCTCATCCTCTGTCATCCCCTTCTTCTCCTGCCTTCAATCTCCCAGCATCAGGGTCTTTTCCAGTGACTTTCTTTTTCAGCTCTTCACATCAGATGGCCAAAGCATTGAAGTTTCAGCTTTAGCATCAGTCCTTTCAAAGAATATTCAGGACTGATCTCCTTAAGGATGGAATGGTTGGATCTCCTTGCAGTCCAAGGGACTCTCAAGAATCTTCTCCAGCACCACAGTTCAAAAGCATCAATTCTTCAGCACTCAGCTTTCTTTATAGTCCAACTCTCACATCCATACATGACTATTGGAAAAACCAAGGCTTTGACTAGATGGACTTTATTGGCAAAGTAATGTCTCTACTTTTTAATATGCTCTCTAAGCTGGTCATAACTTTCCTTTCAAGAAGCAAGTGTCTTTTAATCTCATGGCTGCAGTCATTATCTGCAGTGATTTTGGAGCCCCCAAAAATAATGTCTGTCACTGTTTCCACTGTTTCTCCATATATTTGCTATGAAGTGATGTGACCCGATGCCATGATCTGAGTCTGAATGTTGAACTTTAAGCCAACTTTTTCACTCTCCTCATTCACTTTCATCAAGAGGCTCTTTAGTTCTTCTTCACTTTCTGCCATAAGGGTGGTGTCATTGGCATGTTTCAGGTTATTGATATTTCTCCTGGCAATCTTTATTCCAGCTTGTACTTCATCCAGTCCAGCATTTTTCATGATGTACTCTGCATATAAGTTAAATAAGCAGGGTGGCAAGGCGAGCAGCCTTGATGTACTCCTTTTTCCTATTTGGAACCAGTCTGTTGTTCCATGTCCACTTCAAATGTTGCTTCCTGACCTGCATACAGATTTCTGAAAAGGCAGGTCAAGTGGTCTGGTATTCCCATCTCTTTCAGAATTATCCACAGTTTGTGGTGATCCACACAGTCAAAAGCTTTGGCATAGTCAATCAAGCAGCAATAGATGTTTTTCTGGAACTCTTTTGCTTTTTCCATGATCCAATGGATGTTGGCAATTTGATCTCTGGTTCCTCTGCCTTTTCTAAATCCAGCTTGAACATCTGAAAGTTCATGGTTCACATACTGTTGAAGCCTGGCTTGGAGAATTTTGAGCATTACTTTATTAGCATGTGAGATGAGTGCAACTGTGCAGTAGTTTGAGCATTCTTTGGGATTGGAATGAAAACTGACCTTTTCCAGTCCTGTGGCCATTGCTGAGTTTTCCAAATTTGCTGGCATATTGAGTGCAGCACTTTCACAGCATCATCTTTTAGGATTTGAAATAGCTCAACTGGGATTCCATCACCTCGACTAGCTTTTTTCGTAGTGATGCTTCCTGGGGCCTACTTGACTTCACATTTCAGGATGTCTAGTTCTCAGTGAATGATAATACCATGGTGATTATCTGGGTCGTGAAGATCTTTTCTGTATAGTTCTTCTGTATATTCTTACCACCTCTTCTTAATATCTTCTGCTTCTGTTAGGTCCATATCATTCTGTCCTTTATTGTGCCCATCTTTGCATGTAATGTTCCCTTGGTATCTCTAATTTTCTTGAAGAGATCTCTAGTCTTTCCCATTTTGTTGTTTTCCTCTATTTCTTTGCACTGATCACTGAGGAAGGCTTTCTTATCTCTCCTTGCTATTCTTTGGAACTCTGCATTCAAATGCTTGTATCTTTCCTTTTCTCCTTTGCTTTTCACTTCTCTTCTTTTCTCAGCTATTTGTAAGGCCTCCCCAGACAGCCATTTTACTTTTTTGCATTTTTTTTTTCTTGGGGATGGTCTTGTTCCCTGTCTCCTACACAGTGTCATGAACTTCTGTCCATAGTTCTTCAGGCACTCAGTGTATCAGATCTTCCCTTGAATCTATTTGTCACTTCCACTGTATAATCATAAGGGATTTGGTTTAGGTCATACCTGAATTGTCTAGTGGTTTTCCCTACTTTCTTCAATTTAAGTCTGAATTTGGCAATAAGGAGTTCATGATCTGAGCCATAGTCAACTTCCAGTCTTGTTTTTTCTGACTGTATAGAGCTTATTCATTTTTGGCTGCAAAGAATATAATCAATGTGATTTCAATATTGACCATCTGGTGACATCCATGTGTAGAGTCTCCTCTTATGTTGTTGGAAGAAGGTGTTTGCTGTGACCAGTGTGTTCTTTTGACAAAACTCTATTATCCTTTGCCCTGCTTCATTCTGTACTCCAAGGCCAAATTTGCCTGTTACTCCATGTGTTTCTTGACCTCTACTTTTGCATTCCAGTCCCCTGTAATGAAAAGGACATCTTTTTTTTTACTAACCTGGCAACCTCTGCTAGTTCTCAGTCCCTGACTTTGTATCTTTGAAGCCTTTTCATGGCAAAACTTCTTGAAACTCTACCTGTTTTCCTGTGCTAGACACTACTGTGATTTAAGATTTATTTTTCCTCTCCATTCTGTTACCAGGCATCAGGATCTAAGTATAACACAAGGTCAAAAATTCTGTTTCCTACCTTGGATTTTTTATTTATCACTGACATATAGTTTTTGTATAATATTATATGAATTACAGATGTATAATATTGTGATTCACAACTTTTAAAGTTTATACTCTATAACTTGATAATGTCTCTATAGTTATAACTTGATAATAGTTATAATAGTTATTACAGATATTTACTATATTCTTTGTGCTGTACAATCTTCTTAGCTTATTTTATACTTAATCATTTGCCCCTCTTACGTTGGTAAGAGGTATTTTATTTTTTAAAATACCTTATCAATGAATTGCTTTGTCTGAGAGTTAACCTCTAGCCAACTTCTGAAAACTTATCCCATTCCATTTATTTTTGTCAAAGAGAATGAAAATTTTCTATGTTAGTTTGGTATATATTTTATTTTTGAAGTTGTTTATGTGTGAATGTGGGCTTCCCAGGTGGCGCCAGTGTAAAGAAGCTTCCTGCCAGTTCAGGAGACATAGAACTGTGGGTTCAATCACTGGGTCAGGAAGATCCCCTGGAGGAGGGTGCTGCAACCTACTCTAGTATTATTATCTAGGAAATTCCATGGACAGAGGAGCCTGGAGGACTATATTCCACAGGGTAGCAAAGAGTTGGACACAACTGAAGTGACATGTTTGTATGTGTTTTTGAGTAATGTGTTACATGAAAAATATTTTAAGGTAATTAACAGTAAATTTTAAAACAAGATTTCAAGTTATAGTTCTACTAAAATTAATTTTTCTTTATTTGAAAAATATAGGGAATATAACTTATTTCCTTATTTTTTTATTCACTACTACTGTTTAACTGTTTCCTGGTGGTTCCACTGAAATAATCCACCTGCCAATGCAGGAGACACAGGAGATGCTGGTTCAAACCCTGGGTCAGGGAGATTCCTGAAGGAGGAAATGGCAACCCACTCCAGAACACTTGCCTGGGAAATCTCATGTAGCCTAGGGGGCTACAGCCCATGGGGTCACAAGGAGTCAACATGACAGAGCAACTGAACATGCACATATACACTGTTTAGCTACATGTATGCATGTGCTTTTACAGACAACCTAATACTCTTAATTAAAAGAGGGAGAGAAGGCAAGATAGAGGGACAGATACAATGGACACAGGACTTATTTTCCTTTTGACTTTACAGTGCAGCAATGGAGAAAATGAACAGATTAAAAATTGTTTGAGATTAATACCAATAGCATATACACACATGCCAAATAAACTTATTGCAGGGGGGCAGATAGCTGAAGCTAGGGCATTGACAGTGTCTGTGAAGTCCCCTGCAAAGAAAGGCATGCAGACAGCAGGAAGAAGTCAATTTCTCTTAGAAGAAAGTATTTGAATTTAGTTGAAACCAGGAAAACACTTGCTTTAGTATTTTCCTCAACCAGTAATTAGGGGACAGGATAAGGCAGTAAGTTTAAGGAAAAGAGATGAAAGGGCCTTTGTAAGTTTAGATGAAAAGAATGAGCATTAAAATAACAGAGAGGGAGACTTGAGTAAATGAATATATTGAAAGCGTTTTTTGAGAAAATAAAACAGTTTAACTTAATTTGTATGTAAGGTGCATTGAGTATGAATTCACTAGTGTCTGGAAAGAGCAAGAAAATGACTCAGTGTGAGGATGAGAGCTCTGGAAAAGGAGAGAGAGTGTGGATATAAAACTTTTCAGAGAAGCAAATACCAAAGCTTGAGATACAGAATGAAAATAGTTTTAGGGGATCAGTGAGTCTAGGAATTGAAAGCAAAATGTTGTATGTATGTGCATATATTCCCTTTTACATATTGCTATGGGGTGAAGATCAATGGATTTTTATCAGGCTCTCAGAGGGATTCAACCCTTTACTACTGAATATAAACAGCAGAAGTCAAAAAAGGAAACACTAGAGAAAGCTGTTAACACTGAAAATAAAGTATGGGAAAGTATGAATTAGGGGTGAAGTTAAATTGAGTTTATCTTTGACATCTTATATGTCATTAAATCCTTTGGCAAACTAAGGAAAAGAAGTGGGGGCAATTCTGAGAATATATGAAAATTTCATAATATAATAGATACATTATTTTAGCTATTGTTATATATTAAAAGCTTCACTATTTCAATTAATCATATTCACAGAAGCATCATAAATATCCTTTTTTACCATAAGCTTTTATATTCACCCCACCTATTTAAAAGACCTTTTTAAACGAGGCTTTGCATATGGAATTTGTTTCTATAAATACATAGTATTTGAGTAACTAGCAAATTTTGATGTAAATGGGGAGATAATGGAGTACAGAAAATTCAACCTAATGAGAGGGTAACAGGCAAGAAGGCCAGGGGTCTCCAAAGGGAATACATAGGCTGCAAGTGGCAGACGTTTTTTCTCTCTCTCTTAAGTGGCAAGAAGAAACAAACTAGTATTACATTTTTTCCCCTTTTCTATACAAATTAAGCAATTTGTGGTTATCAGGAATGAGGTGGTAACTGACCATTTCAGGAGAAATTCAGAAGCGAATCACTCTTTGGTTGATTCATCAAATTATAGATTCAGAAAAAATAATTTATCAATTTAATCACCAGATTCAAAGGTGCTAATTACGAAACATGAATGATAATTAATTGACATACCTAAAATACACCTGGCATAATAATTGAAATTACTTTTCTAAAGTGGATAAATGTGTAAAACTTGTTTAAGAGATCGGTTTATAGGCCAAAAGTAATTAGGTGGATGTAGTAGAATTCTAAGATTTCCCCAAAGGCCTCCTTCTCTTTCTGCTGTATGTCCTGAATAACCCTTTAGCTGAATATGATGGGTTTTGCTCCCAGGATTAGGCTATGTTCTAGTAACAGTTGACTTTAAGACAGATTTTTCTGGGTAAACCTGATCTGGTCACTGTTGTTGTTGTTTAGTCCCTAAGTCATGTCCGACTGTTTGTGACATCATGGACTGTAGTCTGCCAGTCCATGGGATTTCCCAGGCAAGAATAGTGGAATGGATTGCCATTTCCTCTTCCAAGGGATTTTCCTGACCCAGGGATCAAACCCATAGCTTGTGCATTGCACAAGTGTCCTACATTGCTGGCAGATTCTTTACTACTGAGCCACCAGGGAAGCCAGCTTACTTCTGATCTGGTCATATCAGCCTTTAAAAGGAGAGTTTTTCTTGGGATAGTTGCTGAAGAGCAAGTCAGAGATTTGAAGCACCAGCATGTTTCATTGAGCCACTGCTGGCTTACAACCAGAAGGGATCATGAGAAAAGGAACTTAAACTTGTGGCTAGAAGCTGAGAATTACCTCCAACCTTCAGGCAGCAGGAAGACAAGATTTGCATTTTATAATCACAAAGAAGTGAATTCTGCCAACACACAGGAACTATTTGTGAGCAGATTTTCCCCAGAAAACCCCAGAGGCAAAAGCCTGGCTAACACTTTACTTTGATTTCAATTGTGTTATTCTAAGCACAATGGCAAACTAGACATTCGACTAACTTCAGAAGAATAAGGAGTTAAAAACCAAGACTACAGTCCCCAAAGGGAGTTACATAAGCCCTATATCACCAAAGTGAAAGTGGAAGTTTCACTTTGCTCAGTCGTGTCCGACTCTTCGTGACCCTATGGACTATACAGTCCATGGAATACTCTAGGCCAGAATACTAGAGTGGGTAGTCTTTCCCTTCTCCAAGAAAGCTTCCCAATCCAGGGATTGAACCCAGGTTTCCTGAATTGCTGGCAGGTTCTTTACCAGCTGAGCCACAAGGGAAGTCAAACTGAGATTTAACTTAATTACAGTTTCAGCTTTCCCAGAAATGGAATCTTAAACAGTCAGTCAGGAATTGCCTGATTAGCACTAGTTAGATAATTTGCCTGATAGACTCCTGCCATTCCCTAAAGAAAAGTAACCTTACAATAACCAAACCCCCCCTTTTTTTTTCCAACTCATTCTTCCCTCCCTCTTCCTTTTGCTTATAAAAGTCTTTCATTTTCAAAGCTCTTTTCCTGTCTGCTAGCTTGGATACTGCCTGACAGGAATCAATTTTTGCTCAAACTCTTGAAAATTTTAATATGTCTTAGTTTATCTTTAAACAGAAATAGTAAATAGGTTTTTTTAGGCTACAAAATTTGTAGTGAGAAAGTGGACATAGAATCAGGGTAAACAAGTTATTTTCTTTAAATGCTAATGTCATTTCATTCAGTGAATATTTGCAGAGTTACGTGACAAACATCAGTTTTTCACTACATCTGCATTTTTTGGAAAGCAAGGCAAATTTTGTTTGTGAAATTATCTTTTCCTTCCATTTAAAGATATTTTAATTTGCATTAAACTGATCAAACCCCAGCTCTAAGAGTGGAAGCATAATGAATGTAATTGATGTTACTCTTATCCAATGCAATTATTCTAGATTCCTGCACATGTCCTAGGTTAATCTCAAGGCAATCATCAGGACTCTTCCTGAAGGTCTTTGAAAACAAATGACCCCTTTTTAGCTGTACATGAACACAGAAGCATATTGCCTTACTGGCAGCTCATAACCTTTTAAGTAATAGGAGGAAAGATCTTGTCCAGTGGAAGTAAACCCAGGAAGTAGGGGAAGTAAATGGAGGATAAGTAAAATTTTTTGAATCACAGACAAACCTTTGCCAAGAACACTGCTAGGCAATTGCATTAGCCAATAATTTCCTTGATTATTTAAGTCCACTTGGTTCTTCTTTCTGCTCTTTGCAACCCAAATCTTCCTACAGTAGTCAGTGATGTTCATTTTAATACTGTAATTTACAACACATACTCCTGTGAATTTCCCTAAAATTCCCTAAATTTTCCTCTTTCTTGGTTTCAGTCACCAAAAGCTTCTGTCATTCAGCATTACCTCATCTTAAAACTGAGAACATGAGTTCATTTTTCAGTAACAGCACTTTAGACTGATTTCTTCCTGATGAATCAAGAAGAAACATGTCATCATCAATATATTTTAAGTGTCCTAGAGGGGGCACTAGAAAAGTCTCCACAGATGGCAGTTTCTTTCATTTATTCTTACTGTTGTAATCCCAGGCAGAAAATATTTAATCACAAAGCAAATAATCTGAAAAACCTCTGCTTGAACTGTGGACCATTGTCTCCTAGGATATGTTGCATATAATGTTAGTTTGAAAATTACGGAATATTCAGTGTGCTTAGTCACTTAGTCATGTCCAAATCTTTGCGACCCCAACTAGTATACTAGTATACCGTCCATGGAATTCTCTAGGCCAGAATACTGGAGTGGGTAGCCTTTCCCTTTGAAAGGTTGTTGCTGAACCATGCAAGGACACCGGGATTCTTGGCCTCTGGAGGAGAAGAATTCAATCCGGGGCCAGAGATGAGGCTTGATCGCTCAGAGCTTTTGTGTAATAAAGTTTTATTAAAGTATAAAGGAGATAGAGAAAGCTTCTGACATAGGCATCAGAAAGGGCAGAAAGAGTACCCCCTTGCTAGTGTTAGCAATGGAATTATATACTCTCTAGTTATTACAGTGAATCAAAAGAATGTCTGGAGGTTGTAAAGACCTCACTAGACCTATGCCCATAATTTATGCCTTAAAATAACAGGATTAGCCAGAAGGTATTTTCCAGAGACTGTCCTCAAGCAGGATACATTATTGTTATATAATCCTAAGGAATGTAGAGGGACAAAAGAGTTTATCCTTTCTTCCTCCTTGAGAACTCCAGATCCCTCTCTCCTTGGGGTCCCCTAGACTTCTTATCAACCTGCCTAGGAAATGACTCTCTCACCTTCCCCAGGGGAATCTTTCCAACCCAGGGATTGAACCCAGGTCTCTTGCATTGCAGGCAGATTCTTTACCAGCTGAGTCACAAGGGTAGCCCTCAGAACCATCTAGGTGCACAATTATATGGTTGTTTGAGGTTGCAGTGAATCCCTTTACTATCAACTGGGATTGAGGAAAATCTCCAAATAAATGTAACTTATTTCAATATTCTGATTTATTGTTTTTCATGCATCTGGTTTTTTTAAACCTTGTCTTGCTATTTCTTTTTTATTTTGTCTTGTTTTTAGATCATGCCAGAGAGAATGGCAAACTTCTGCTCCTTACTGATACCTAGAAAATATCCCACCCCCCTCCACAAATAAGCTTTACAAAATATTTAGAATATACTTATTTAAGCAAAGACAACTTGGAAAGCTGATTGACTTATAATGGACAGTTTAAGGACCATGAACCTGAAAAAGGAAGGTCTTGAACAGACTGTGTATTATTTTGTTATCTACACTTAGAACATTGTATTGCATTTGTTTTTCTGAATTTGCAGCAAAGTTAAATAGGAAGGATTTTCCTATTTTCTGAACTCTAGTCAAATGAAAAGTTATTTCTATTATTTATGATTTTGAGTGAAAATGATAAATCAATTGCATGTATTATTTATACA
>SJYQ01000262.1:9724-24212 GCA_006410935.1 Redunca redunca | reverse complement strand
AAATGGAGTAGCCATCATGGTCAACAAAAGAGTCCAAAATGCAGTACTTGGATGCAGTCTAAAAAACAACAGAATGATCTCTGTTCGTCTCCAAGGCAAACCATTCAATATCACAGTTATCCAAGTCTATGCCCCAACCAGTAACGCTGAAGAAGCTCAAGTTGAACCGTTCTGTGAAGACCTACAAGACCTTTTAGAACTAACACCCAAAAAAGATGTCCTTTTCATTATAGGGGACTGGAATGCAAAAGTAGGAAGTCAAGAAACACCTGGAGTAACAGGCAAATTTGGCCTTGGAATGCGGAATGAAGCAGGGCAAAGAAATAAGAGTTTTGCCAAGAAAAATGCACTGGTCATAGCAAACACCCTCTTCAAACAACACAAGAGAAGACTCTACGCATGGACATCACCAAATGGTCAACACCGAAATCAGATTGATTATATTCTTTGCAGCCCAGGTGCTTCAGTCATGTCCAATTGTTTGTGACCCCATGGACTGTAGCCCACCAGGCTCCTCTGTCTGTGGGATTCTCCAGGCAAGAATCCTGGAGTGGGTTGCCATGCCCTCCTCCAGGTGATCTTTCCCATCCGGGGATGGAACCCCAGTCTCAAGCATCCCCTGCATTCTTTACCGGGTTCTTTACCACTGGCACCACCTGGGAAGCCCAAGAGGACCATATTTTGGGGAGCTGATTATGTATCAAGAATGGCTAAAGTTTTTATAGACAGCTCAGTTATTTAATCTCCACAATACTCTGAGGTAGCTCATATTTTCTCTATTTAATAAACAAGGAAACTGAGGCTCAAGGCCATGTACAGCAAGACTTGATGGACAATATAGGAAGTAAAAGTTCTGTTCATGGCAAATCTATTGTTACTAGAGTATAGGGTACAGGTGGTTGGGTGGCAGAAAGGGAAGGGACAAGAGCATATGGGGATGAGTTATGATCAAAAATTACAGGAACCCTATGATACAGATTCTAAAGCCTCAAATGAATTTGGATAATGGAGAAGCTTTTGAGGTTTCAGAGACAAGGATTCTGCTCAGTGATGTGCTGGCCAAGAAGTTCTTTTGGGTTTTTCTCTCTTTAGGAGAGCTCAGAGGTATGGACAAGAGCTGGATGAGGCACAGACTAAAGGAAGGGAAATCTGGGAGGAATCATGAGGGGAGTGGAGCTTGGGTCAGGGCAGTGGGCGATACAGAGGAATGAATCCTAAAACCTCTACATGGAGAAATTTTTAAGATTGACTTGGGGTCAATCTTTTTTTAATGCTAAAAGAAAAAAAAAAAAAAGAAGGTACTTTAAATGGCTGAGCAAAACAAAATCACAGTGTTTAGTTTCAGAGAAAGACCTCAAGAGATATATGTTTCATGTTATATACTACCCTCTACTACAAACATTTAGACACGATGGTTACAGAATCCTTTTTCACTAAAGGCTTATCAAGCCTGCAGAAATGCTTCCTCAAGAGATATAAGATATACACATTGATTTATAAGATCCTTTTTCACAGGTTAGATGGCAAGAAAAATTGTCCTCTGCAGAAAGTAAATAGACTTTTACTTTTAAGGATAAATGAGGACTCTAAATGCTACACTGAAAATTCCATATCAACTTGGCAATTAGTACAGTCAGAACCAAGGATGTGGACTAAGTTTAAAAGGAGAGTTATTCTTAAATCTTTTCCCATTTTCCAAATAGAAATCTATTCAAAGTCATACCATCAATTCTATTGATATCTCATTAAAATGAATAACAAATTCTATGAAGATTTGAAATAAAGATTGATTTGGGGGATGAAGAAGGTGGAGTTACACTCAGTGGGAACCACTGTTCCCATCACATGCTGAGCCCTCAAACCTGTCATCCATGCTGGGTCCTCTTTGGGGGTAAAAACTTCTGGTCTACCCTATAATAGAAGTCTCTCTCAGTCCCACCCTGGACTGTGCTTGGGCCAAATCTCTAAAACAAAGCAGGGCAAAGTCCTCTCAGATTGCTGAGAAAAAATCTTGAAAAATGGTTCTCAATGATCACATCAAGTGAGGAATCTCAGGATCAAAGAGCAGTCTGTCACGAGAAGACGCCATACTGGCTTGATGCTGTGACCCACCCTCCAGAAAGGTCAAGGAGAATTTTACGTCATTTCCCAACAGTTCATCAAAACTGCTGGGTCCAAAAGGGGGTGGACCAAACCTTGCATGGGAACTCAGCCTCAACAGGGGTTTGGGTTCCTGCTTTTGATTGCCACAGGGCTGGCAGGCTTCCCCCTGGCTCCCATTCTCAGGAAGCCATCCACAGCTGCTGGTCACTTGTCACACCCTATCCGGGAGGTGGCAGCATTTCAGTGGAAAAGCAACAGACCCCCAGGCTGTGGTGATGACTTCAAAGTTCAATAGATAGGAACTGTGTCATTATTTCCCACATAGTTACCTCCTTCCAGTTCCAGTGAAATAGTAATGGGTAAAAGCTTATAATGGGCTACAGGGAAATAATGGGACTTCATACTTTCTATGCTAGATTGGGACAATTCCAGGGAAAATTTTTAAAGCAGGCACTCAACAAACATTTATTGCATGTACCAGGTACTGTGCAAAATCCTTAGAAATGTCCAAAAGCAGACAGAGATTCTGTTTAAATTCATGCCACTGACCTTTTCTTTCCAGAATGCTGCTCACTGTAGCACTTACTTTTTCCCCAAATAAATGAGTACCTGTAGCCAAGAAAAACTGTTCCCAGTACCAAGGATTTGGAGACCAGTTGTCCAAGACTGGAGTCTGCCTGCAAAATTTCTGCCTGCCACCTGGTCTGAATCTTAGGCTCAGCTGGTGAAGACTGAAATTGTTCTCAAGAACTCTTCTGAGATCCAGACCTCTTTATCCAACTGCTTTCTAGACATCTTAGATGTCTTAAAGGGACATCAAGTTCAACTTGTCCAGATGACATCTATGATATCCTCCACCTCCAGCAGGTCCTCCTCCAGTGTCCCCTCATCTCAGCAAACAGCATCAGCCATTCAGATGTACAAGCCAGTGACTGAGGAATTACCCTCCAGCCTCCTTCCCCTTTACTCCCAGACAATCCATCACTCAGTCTCAGCCACCTTACTTGTTAAATTGTTGCAAGGACCCCTTTCTGTCACTGCGTCTTGATCTCCACTTAATTCAAGCTGCCATCGTCTTTCAGCTGGATCTCTGCAGCAGACTCCTGACTGGTCTTCCTGCATCCTCTTTCCTCTCCCATCCTTCCTCCGACAGGTAGCTTGAGTGTTCTTTTAAAGACCCAAATCTGACCATTTCACTATCACTAACACTCCAGTGGCTTCCCATTGCTCTTTAAATACAGAGGCAGATATGATGCAGAATTCCTGAGGCCACGAGAGTAGACCAGGGACACCCTGCTCACAGATAACCTGTTGAATTCTTGGTGTTAACAATATTTTTTGTAATATCTAATAACCTTGCCTCCGTTTCTGTGAAAAGGACACTGGATCACTTTGATTTCTGGTAACCAAAAAACTACAACCCATATAGTACAGGAGCAGGTAATTAGCCTTCTGATTAGAAGCTTTTCAAATATCCTAAAGAAGTTGTAAGGAACATCTTGAATCTGATGAGACCCTGAAAAGTGAATTAGCCTAGAGCTGAGATTGGGCCAAGCCTGGCCTACCACCTGTTTTTATGAGTAAATATTTATTGGAACACAGTCACACTCATTCATTGTATACGGTCTATGCCATTTGTGCTCCAACAGCAGAGCTAAGTGGTCACAACAGATTGTATGGTGTGCCAGTCTAAAATACCTGGCCATTAATTAAAAAAAAAAATGGTTTGCCAACTCTGCTTCAGAGATTCTCTATGGTTGTACATTAAAATCACCTGGACTGCTTTTAAAAGGGATTGGCCCAGAGATTCTGATTTATTTATTTTCGGCCATACCACGCAGCATATGGGATCTCAGTCCCCGATTGAACTCGTGTCCCCTGCAGCAGAAGTACAGTGGCCTAACCAATGGACTACCTGGGAAGCCAAAGATTCTCATTAGATTGATCTGACATGGGATCCAAGTATTGGAATCAAAAACTTTTAAAATTTTCCTAGGTAATTCTAATAAGCAGCTACAGTGGTGAATCACTGATACGATCCAATCTCTCACAGGTAAGTCAGCCCAGAAGTTATGATCTTTTTTGTGGTAAATAACAGCTACTAGTATCTTCAAAACTGTGTAAAGCACATCTGTCTACATGGTCTCATTTGATCCTAGAATAAACCCGATATCCAAAGAGCTAAAAGCATTACTATCCTGGCTTCAAACATGGCAGAACTGAGGCTCAAGGAATATAAGCCAAGTCCCCAAAGCCTCCTATTTGATAAAAAGAAGCTAAGATCCACGTGCAGGTCTTTTGAACACTGATGTTAATTGTACAAGTTACATGTTTATATTTTATTTTGGCCAATGGAGTCCTACTTGCTCTCATGCTCTCCAGACGAGGACCGTACCTACTATTCCCAGAACATTTAGAAATCTGCCTTCCTAAAGCAGATTGTGCTCTGTGAAGCACCTAGGATTCCTCAAGGTCACTGTGAGAGCAGAGTGAGGAGAGGAAGATATGCATGCAGGTGTATGTATGTGTGTACATCCAATCCTGATGCCTCCAACTCAGCCAGAGTTAGGTATATTTTTAACTGTTCAAGTATTAGGATTGCACATGCAATTTTGTTTAAATAAAGAGTTTTACCTTTGAAGATCAGTGATCCGGATTAGTCCACTATTTAGACCTACAGTGGCATGGCCACTCTGCCCCCAAATTCCAGTCACTCCTTACATCAAGTTCTTGTCTGTTGGTCTAAATGAACTCCAAAATACTAGTTTCTCTTAATGCCAATATTGGTATTGTTTTCTGAGAAGTCAGACTTATATTTAGCAGGCCAGACATCTGTCAGGGTGACTGAAGTTTCTCATTACCGCTTCCTGCCCACCTCATCATCCCATAGAATCCACACCTCATCCACTCCTCTCTCTGGGCCACAGCCTTTCTCCTGCCTGCTTACTATGTCTGCCTCCAGCCTAATCCACAGGTTTTNGGCCAGAATACTGGAATGGGTAGACTTTCCCTTCTCCAAGAGATCTTTCCAACCTAGGGATCGAATCCAGGTCTCCCACATTGCAGGCGGATTCTTTACCAGCTGAGCCACAAGGGAAGCCCAAGAATACTGGAGTGGGTAGCCCATCCCTTCTCCAGAAGATCTTCCCAACCCAGGAATCGAACCATGGTCTCCTTTATTGCAGGATTCTTTACCAACTGAACTATCAGGGAAGCCCTATATTGCCTTAAGGGTGTATGTGTGAACATAAACTAGTATAATCCCTATAGAATGCAATTTACACTATCTTAAAAATGTTCATAGCCTCTGCTCCAATGTGTTGACTTTTATTAGTTTGTTTTCTACAAGTGCACGTCTACACTTGCAAAATTATACTTATTAGAAGTTACTTATTGTAGACTTATTTGTAATGGCACAAGACTGGAAAGATAGCAAATATACATTGAGAGAACTGGTTAAATACATTAACGATATATCTATACCATAAAAAAAGAACGATGTTACCATAAAAAAAAGAAAAGAAGTCTGTAAGCAGCTATGGAAGGATTTCCATATAGTATTAAGTGCAAAACAGTAAGGTATAGGATATGCTTCCATTTATGTTAAAAAAAAAAAAAGGTGATGAAATTTTATTGCTTTCAAAGGCATTTTATATAATGTATATAAGAAGTGATAAGAAACTGATATTTGGTTGTCTTTAAAGGAAAAAAACTGAGTAGCTGAAGCACAGCTAGAAGACTTTTTTTTTTTTTTTGCCACTTTACAGAAAATTTAAAACATACATAAAAGTAAAGAGAAAAATATAATGAATTTCTATGTACCCATAACTCAGCTTCAACAATTATCAGCATGTGGCAAATCCTGCTTGATCTATTGCCCCTCCTCTGTCTTCCCTCATCCTCCACCACGGGATTATTTTAACCAAGTCCCAGCTATCATTTCATCTGCAAACACTTCTATACAGTACAATATTCCTGGAAGATAAGGACTTTCTCTAAAAAAATAACTCAATATCACTCATACTTTAAAAAAAATTAATAATTTCCTAGTATCATCAAATATCTACCTATTCCTCCAGAAGGGAGACTTTTCTACTATATACTCTTGTAAAGTTCTTATACTTAAGTACATATTACCTATTCTGAAACCTAAATAAATAAATCTTAGAGTAAAAGAAAAGTAAAAGCCATCTACCTTCAGGCGGGACCCACACACAGTAATCTGGGTCATCTTCTGGATATTTGGAGGAAAGTATCAGTGGAACCTGCAAAGAAAAGATGTTATTTTATTCAAAAGAATTTTAACTCTAAGAACTATTGTCCCTATCTTTGTTAGCAAACAAAAATTGAGAGAACAGTTTCCACTAATGATCTTGACATAAGTAACCAAAAATGGGGGATCACTCTCTCTCTGAATCTTGATTTTTTTTTTCCATAAAGCTTTAACAAGCTTGTGTTCAGCCAGTGAGAGTGGCATTTTTTTCTAAAAGAGGCAGTCAATGCAGGTGAGAGTTCTAACCCCAGAGAGGAAAATTGACATCTGCCTTTTGATCCAGGTGCAAAAAAGTTAACAAAGCAGCCTAACTGTTACCCCTTTGAAGGGCCTGTGTGAAAGACTTGTTGGCTGGCATCTGGGAACTTGGATTTCAGGAAGGTTCCCACTACCCTACCTGACAAGAGTGGCCCACTGAGCCAAAACTATAAAAAACAATGTGGTTTACGCTGAACACCTGCTTTCCTTTTAGGACAATGGAATTTGGGTAGATGCCAGGCAGGATTACTATGTGATCAGTCCCCAATACCAGTCCTGGGGACTGAGTCTCTAATGAGCTTCTCCAGTTCCACAAGTTGTCACTTGTGAAGGGAACTAAGCACAGCCTATGTGGCTGCTGGAAAAGGACCCTTAGAAGTTTGTACCTGGTTCCCATGCTTCACTCCACGTGCCTTTTCCCTTTGCTGGTTGTGCTCAGTATTCATGTGAATGATGTAATACACCACAGTTCAAAGTTCCATCACATCACATGGTGGGTCCTATGAGGCCTCTTGTGAAACTACCCAGCCTGAGGGTGGACCTCCTGACACAACCTAGCAATTCCACTTCTGGGAACTTACATTATCCTAACCCAATTATATATACATTAAGGTTATTCACTATAGCACTGTTATAATAAAAGACTAGAAAGAACCCAAGTGTCCATGGTGGGGAACTGGTTCAACTGAGTACACCCACACAGCAGGAGGGCTTCCCTGATAGCTCAGTTGGTAAAGGATCCACCCCCAATGTGGGAGACCCTGGTTCAATTCCTGGGTCGGGAAGATCCCCTGGAGAAGGGGTAGGCTACCCACTCCAGTGTTCTCGGGCTTCCCTTGTGGCTCAGCTGGTAAAGAAATCACCTGCAATGAGGGAGATCTGGGTTCGATACCTGGGTTGGGAAGATCCCTTGGAGAAGGGAAATGCTTTCCACTCCAGTATTCTGGCCTGTAGAATTCCATGGACAGTCCATGGGGTCGCAAAGAGTTGGACATGACTGAGCAACTTTTCTTTCACTTCACTTCATACAGTAGGAAGCTCTCACTGCACTGGTATATTAATACAAAGATTTCCACCAAAGGTTAAAAAAATAAAAATTCAAAAATAAAAATTCAGAAATAAAACAGCCCAGATTTCTAGAAGAAAGAATAGTAAACATCTGGGAATTCTGCTAAGACAGCCCCTGGATTCACTCGTCTGGATATGGTTCATGACAAAGGGATTCATTTTTACTTTCAGAAGTGAAGATTATGACTAAAATACTTACTTTGCCTGGACCAGGAGCTTTCTTTTTCTTGAATTCATCTCTGCTTTTCTCATTCTCATTCCTTGATGCTAATTTATGAAAAAGAAAAAAAAAAGAAGTGATGGCTATTTCAGAAAAATAAAAAAGAAAAATTCCTCCTTAAACAGTATTATAATTATTGAAGAAAACATCACAATCTAATTCTTAAAAACTCTGACTACTGTAAAGACTATATAAAGAGAGAACTGTCCCTTCATTAATAACCTTAGTTTTCAAATCCTAAGCTTGAATTTAATCACACTTTTGAAAAGGTAAAGGAAAATGGAGTGACTTTACTATTTTACAATTTAATCATTATAGCTAAAAGCAGAAAAAAAAAACAGGCCAATTTAAGAATGTTGGAATTACCCTCATGATAGGCACATACTCAACTCTGGGAGAGGTAAAATTGTAGAGGGCTTTGCAGAGCCAGAGGAAAACGAAGGTATTAGGGTGCTTCGTAGGTTGGGGGGGAACCCCAGGAGGCAGAGGAGGAAAAGAAGGACAAATGAGATGGAACCAAACAGACACCTCTCATATATTCCGACTCTATCCATGGCCCTGGCAGCAGCATCGACCCCAGGTCTGCGCCCGCAGCTCAGCTCCCACCCCATCTTTGACACCAGTTGGCTGCCCATGTGAGGAGCAGCAGAAGAGTCACTGTTCCACTTGCCTGAGGGCTCCTCACACGATGCAGCTGCTTCACTAATCTCTTGGCAATCTTTATTCTGTTCCACTTGGCTGAGTTGAGACATGTTTTCTATAAAATGCAGAACCAAAGCATACTGTATTAATTTGGGATGGGGACCCAAGAAAACAAAAGCAAGAAAAGCTAAGTACATACATAATCATCCAGTTTTACTATCATTAGTTTCAATAAGCTTAATTAGGTTTTCAATAAACGTGCCTCCAGATGTCTAACAGAGAACCACCAATTTTCTACTTCAAAAACTGGCCATCTCTGAAGCAAAACTTTTTAGCAATACTTACTGAAAGCCTGAAAAAAGGTCATATTCCTTAACCAAAAATTCTACTTCAAGGAATATATTCAAAGAAAATAAAAGATGAGCACCAAGATTTATTACATACAAGCATGTTTATAATAGCAATAATTAATAAAAATATATATCCATAATAATATAGAGTTGATTAAATGAATGATGGCATTCATGTGATGGACCACTTTGCCCCTTATTAAAACCACACTTAAAAGAATATTTTTTTAAGACATAGAAAAAATAGATTATAAAATATCATGTACAATATGATCCCAATGTTGCTTTATAAATAAATTAATAAATAAATGAATGCCTGGAGTAACCCCTAATCAGCTGCATTTACTAATTAATGTATCTTATAAACCAAAATATTTAATTGGCTATTTTTAGACACACACATTTGCTTTGGGCCGTTAAACAAACAAACAAAAAATACAATACTTACTGCTCCCCTATAATGCTGCTTATGTATCATCCTTATAATGAATGAGTCAAAGACTAGATGCTAAAAAAACTATGTAAAACTGCCTTTTTTGAAAAGGCAAAGCATGGTGCCAATAACAAAGGAAAATGCAAAAACAAAAGATTTACTTCTCATAGATGAGGAAACAGTAACTTTTCTGTGCCTAGAACAGCTGAAAGTGAAGTTGCTCAGTCGTGTCCAACTCTTTGTGACCCCATGGACTGTAACTTATCAGGCTCATCTGTCCATGGGATTTGCCAGGCAATAGTACTGGAGTGGATTGCCATTTCCTTCTCCAGCGGATCTTCCCGACCCAGGGATCGAACCCAGGTCTCCCACATTGTAGAGAGACGCTTTACCATCTGAGCCACCTTAAAAATACCAGGCAGGCCTGGTGTTTTCACATGGACATGCCTGGTTTTAAAAGTTCATATACACATATTTCCACACATGCTTACTGCCAATGTTTTTTGTTTTTCCTAATGTTCCCTTTTTTCTCTGCAGTCTTAATCTTGCAAAGCAGTTCAACAAACCTGCAGGAAAACAACCCCTGCAGTTGACAAGGGTTAAGGGGCTACTAAAAAGATAATCAATGATATCTGGGGGTGGCAGATTCCTCTTTTCTTCTTTGGACTTTTATGTATGATCCAAAGTTTCTAAAATGAACGAACACATATGCCTTTTATAAGCAGAAGAAATTATACTTAATATTTAAAAACCAATCAATTTCCTCTTTTACATTTTTCATTAGCCCTTTGCTGAGGTAGGTGAAAACTACGTGTCAGGTTCTTGGCCAGATACTGTGGCAAAAGATGAATGAGGTATGATGTTTCCTGAGAAGTACAAGCTGCAGATAACAATTATGTTTAGCCTCTATGGGGGAAAAATGACTAAGGGAAGGCTTTCCCTGAGACCACCTGGTCAGGCCCCGTCATCCACCCTATTCCACCAGCCTCCAGTCACACAGTGGTAGCAGCTCAGGACTGCTCCACAGCCGCTGAGGTTTCAGATTCCATAGCTTTCAACTTTCAGTAATTCTGGAACACACTGGAAATACTCGCCCATATTTTGCAGTGAGAAAAAATAATAACTGGCAATCAAAGAAAGACCAGGAAGGTATGTTACAGTCAGCTGTATCACATTATCACAAAGTGTCACAGAGTCAAAATGCATAAGCAAGGACCGGCGTTGCTTTTTCAAACCTATGCATGATGAATGCAAATGCCCCCTGCACAGCATAGGAAGGAGACAGAAGACATTACCATGGTTCGTTTCTTTAGAACTTGTGAAGTCTGTGGGAGGACTCGTCTCCTGTGCTGCTTCTTTCGGCTCTGTCTCCTGCTGCAGCCTACTGCTTCCAGCCTCCGTTTTCTTTTTTTCATGGTCCTCCTTTTCTTTCTCCTCTTCCTCTTCCTCCTCATCTTCCTCCTCCTCTACTTCAGGCTCATCCTTCATTCTCATTAGAGTTGGAGGGAGTTCTGGACGCTTGGGGGGTAACTTCTATGAGGGGAAAAAAAAAAAAATCCATGAACAAGCAGCTTTACAGTATAACCAGGATCGAACTCAGGTTTCCCACATTAGCAGGGGATCCTACCATCTGAGCCACCAGGGAAGGTCTCATAAAGGGATGGAAGGATTAAATGAAGGAAGAAAAACCATATGGCAGAACCAGGTGTATAGATTATGTTACTAACAAGTGTTAGCTGAGTCTGAATATTATAACATCTATCCACCAGGAAAATAAAACCCAAAAAACCACAGGAGACTCTTTCTTAAATGCAACATTGATCATAAATTAATAAACTGGTATTCTAATTCACAAATCAGTTACATGCAAATTGGCATGAATCAATTATCAATTCTTTTTTCTTTTCAGCTGGGCAGCATGTAGGATATTAGATCCCAACCAGGGATCAAACCCACACCCTCTGCATTGGTAGCACAGAGTCTTAACCACTGGACTACCAGGAAGTCCCGATTCATCAATTCTTGATAACCCTAGGCTGAAGAGAAAAATCCAAGAACCACATCCTGGAAAAGATGTGATCATACCAAGTCCACAGCCTCTTTTCACATTACTGTGCAATGAGTCATTGAGTCTTGAAAAGAAAAGAGAAAAATTCGCTCAGGATAACTCAAGAGCTAAAAGTTTAGGACCTTGATCTACAACTTACCCCTACTGTTCCCGTTTTTAATTTGAATTTGCTTCCTCCTTTCATGGCACCAAAGAGAGGTAACGTGAGCTTTTTAGCTTTGTTTTCTCCATCTGTAGCCTGACTTTCAATTCTAGGAAGAAAGAATAATTTTATATATATATCCCAGTGAGGCCAAGGTTTTATCTAAAAATACCATGAGAAAGAAACTGTTGGCAAAACAAAACTTTCCATAAAGTAAACACTTACGCATACATCAATGAAGAGGGATTCAGGCCAGCAAAGTTTGAATGGACAACACAGACACAGAGCTATTAAGGCTCAGATGAAGCTGCTATTGCAGTCTAGTAATTTACAAGGTGCTTAATTTACAACATGCTATCTGACTTCACGTTCATAAAATGATACATACAGCACACAGGTCAGTGGCAAAGGACACTGACCTGGGTACTACCTGTATGTTACTTATTCATAACATGCCAGTACACATAGACATGACCCATTCCCACTAAGTGGCAGGAGATGGATCCATGGTATAAAGCCCTATTTTCCACCTACCTCTGAAAAGGACTCAATACCTTACTCACCTGGAGGCCACACTGGTCATAACCACACAGAACAGCTCTGAGCACAGAAGTTTAAAAAAAAAAGTATGTGTGTAAGGGGGGGAGGCAGGATATCCTGACAAAGACTTAATGAGAGACCCCACAGCTGGTGAGCTTTCCATGTTCTCACTGGCTGAATATAGTTTTAAAAGCTAATAAGCACCTGAGGGTAAAGCTAAGGAAGAGCAAAAAGAAGAGATTGTAAAAATTAGAAAAGATGCAAGGAAAAAAAAACAAGCAAAACAAAAAGGACAGCAGTTGAGCTGACAAGATAGTCTGAGAGTAGGCAGAAGTGACAGGAACAAGGTAGCATGAGGAGACAAGAGGAAAGAAGGCCCTGTGTTTTCTTTGCATGACGAGAGGACAACCCTGCATTCTGGAGCATAAGGACAGCACTGGCACTCTTGATTCACAGGGACCCATACAAGAAACGGATTACTCTGCTCGGCTGAAGCCCCAGTTCCAACCCTGCCTTCTTTTACCTAGTCTTCCCCTCTCCGAGGTGCTCTCCCCCTTTCTCTACTGAGACAGACCCATTGTCTTAATAAGGCCACCGGAGGAAATCCTGCCTGCCTGCCCTTAAAGATGCTTTGTCAAACATCCCTCATATCCGCTCCCCACAAGCGTCAGGAAGCACAGGAAAGCAAAGGCAAGAGCAACACAGATATTTCTCAGCTCCATTAAATAGCCTGGCTGGCCTGGAGGACATGCAAAGACTCCCAAAGGAGATGAAAAAGTAGAAGATGGAATCACAATCAAGAGTTCCTTTTGGGTGGAGGAGGAATGGAATTAGGTAGGAAGTTTAGAAGTTCAGCCCTCAAGTGAGAAGATGAGGAAGAAGATACACAGCACCTGAAGGCCAGATGCTTTCTAAAGCAGTTCTTTCTTACTTTACTTTCTAAAGTAAGAAAGGGAGGAGAAACTGAAGACACACAGACAGCAGGAGGGGAGGTTCTGGAGGAAGCTGATGTTTGTCTTCTAGCTTGGACTACTTCGCAGAGCTGACTTAGCAGATTAAAGGGTTACAGAATTGGAACTGAAACTCATTGTTCATTTGTTTGCTCTGGACTATAGTTCCTAAGTTTTTAACCTTTGCTCCACAAAAACAATTCCACAAATAGGTGCTAAGTATATCAGTGACAGTAAAAATTATGACAAGATGACAATATATATATGCCAGCACATTGTTAAGTGCTTTTCAGTTAATCTTTGCAACCTCATTTCTTCTAATTTATAGAAGAGGAAAGTAAAGATCAAAGAAGTTATATAACCTGCCTTAAAATTCCCAAAAAGTATACTGCAAAGCAATATCCTCCAAATAAAAATGAATTTTAAAAGAACATTTACGTACAATTTATGACCAACTGTCAAGCTAAACTACTGATAGACTCCAAATCTACTTTATAAACAAAATGATGCTTTATATATATTAAAAAAAAATTCCCCAAAATTGACAAAGTTGAGAATGAAACCTAGGAAGTCTAACTCTAGTGCTAATCTACCACCTATCAATAACATAATTCAAATATCATTTGTGTCCAATAATTCCCCTGAAAACAAAGTTAACGATAAAATCAACTTCAGATTGTGCTTTATCCCCCCTTTAAAGGAACAGATTCCACTTTTAAAAAGTATTTAAATACACTAAAGAGTTATCAATTTGTTCTTGAGAATGACAGATACAGGCATTAAAATGACAATCTGTACTCACATCTTTTCATCTGTGGTTTAAAAATCATAGATAAGAATGGTAATACATTGTAGTGTTTTATTTCTCTTATTATAAGTATAGTAATTGTATTTCTCTTTTTATATAGTTAAGAGTTACTTGTATTTCTTTTTCAGTGGACTTTCAGTTGATACCCTTTGCCCATTTGTCTCTTTGGTGGATAGGTCCTTATATATTAGGGAAATTAGCCTTTTGTGCCTGTTGTTTTTAAAGAAGTTTCAGTTCAGTTCAGTTGCTCAGTCGTGTCCAACTCTTTGTAATCCCATAAACTGAAGCACACCAGACCTCCCTGGCCATCACCAACTGCTGGAGTCTACCCAAACCCATGTCCATTGAGTTGGTGATGCCATCCAACCAACTCATCCTCTGTTGTCCCCTTCTCCTCCTGCCCTCAATCTTTCCCAGCATCAGGGTCTTTTCAAATGAGTCAGCTCTTCGCATCAGGTGGCCAAAGTACTGGAGTTTCAGCTTCAACATCAGTCCTTCCAATGAACACCCAGGACTGATCTCCTTTAGGATGGACTGGTTGGATCTCCTTGCAGTCCAAGGGACTCTCAAGAGTCTTCTCCAACACCACAGTTCAAAAGCATCAATTCTTCGGCGCTCAGCTTTCTTTATAGT
>SJYQ01000260.1:928005-956215 GCA_006410935.1 Redunca redunca | reverse complement strand
AAGATTTCTTTTCTTCTACTAACCCTGGGGTTCTTCATTTCTTCCTTTTCTAGTTGCTTTAGGTGTAGAGTTAGGTTATTTCTTTGACTTTTTTCTTGTTTCTTGAGGTATGCTTGTATTGCTATGAACTTTCCCCTTAGCACTGCTTTACAGTGTCCCACAGGTTTTAGGTTGTTGTGTTTTCATTTTCATTCATTTCTATGCATATTTTGATTTCTTTTTTGATTTCTTCTGTGATTTGTTGGTTATTCCACAGCGTGTTATTTAGCCTCCATATGTTGGAATTTTTAATAGTTTTTCTCCTGTAATTGAGATCTAATCTTGCTGCATTATGGTCAGAAAAGATGCTTGGAATGATTTCAATTTTTTTGAATTTACCAAGGCTAGATTTATGGCCAGGATGTGATCTATCCTGGAGAAGGTTCCATGTGCAGTTGAGAAAAAGGTGAAATTCATTGTTTCGGGGTGAAATGTCCTATAGAAATCAATTAGGTCTAACTGGTCTATTGTATCATTTAAAGTTTGCATTTCTTTGTTAATTTTCTGTTTAGTTGATCTATCCATAGGTGTGAATGGGGTGTTAAAGTCTCCCACTTTTATTGTGTTATTGTTAATTTCCCCTTTCATACTTGTTAGTATTTGTCTTACGTATTGTGGTGCTCCTGTGTTGGGTGCGTATATATTAATTGTTATATCTTCTTCTTGGATTGATCCTTTGATCATTATGTAGTATCCTTCTTCGTCTCTTTTCACAGCCTTTGTTTTAAAGTCTATTTTAAAGTTTATTTTATGAGTATCACTACTCCTGCTTTCTTTTGGTCTCTATTTGATGGAATATCTTTTTCCAGCCATTCACTTTCAGTCTGTATGTGTCCCTTGTTTTGAGATAGGTCTCTTGTAGACAACATATATAGGGGTCTTGTTTTTTATCCATTCAGCCAGTCTTTGTCTTTTGGTTTGGGCATTCAACCCATTTATATTTAAGGTAATTATTGATAAGTATGATCCTATTGCCATTTACTTTATTGTTTTGGGTTCGAGTTTATACTCAAACTTTTTGTGTTTGCTCTCTGGAGAATATACTTTAGCATTTGTTGGAGAGCAGGTTTGGTGGTGCTGAATTCTCTCAGCTTTTGCTTGTCTGTAAAGCTTTTGATTTCTCCTTCATGTCTGAATGAGATCCCTGCTGGGTATAGTAATCTGGGCTGTAGGTTCTTTTCTTTCATCTCTTTAAGTATGTCTTGCCATTCCCTCCTGGCCTGAAGTGTTTCTATGGAAAGATCAGTTGTTATCTTTATGGGGATCCCCTTGTGTGTTATTTGTTGTTTTTCCCTTGCTGCTTTTAATATTTGTTCTTTGTGTTTGATCTTTTTTAATTTGATTAGTATGTTTCTTGGGTGTTTCGCCTTGGGTTTATCCTGTTTGGGACTCTCTGGGTTTCTTGGACTTGGGTGATTTTTTCCTTCCCTATTTTAGGGAAGTTTTCAACTATTATCTCCTCAAGTATTTTCTCATGGTTTTTCTTTTTGTCTTCTTCTTCTGAGACTCCTATGATTAGAATATTGGGGTGTTTAACACTGTCCTGGAGGTCTCTGAGATTGTCCTCGTTTCTTTGAATTCGTTTTTCTTTTTTCCTCTCTGATTCATTTATTTCTACCATTCTATCTTCTACTTCACTAATCCTATCTTCTGCCTCCGTTATTCTACTATTTGTTGCCTCCAGAGTGTTTTTTATCTCACTTATTGCATTATTCATTATATACTGACTCTTTTTAATTTCTTCTAGGTCCTTGTTAAACCTTTCTTGCATCTTCTCAATCCTTGTCTCCAGGCTGTTTATCTGTAATTCCATTTTGATTTCAAGATTTTGGATCATTTTCACTATCATTGTTTAGAATTCTTTATCAGGTAGATTCACTATCTCTTCCTCTTTTGTTTGGTTTGGTGGACATTTATCCTGTTCCTTTACATGCTGGGTATTCCTCTGTCTCTTCATCTTGTTTATATTGCTGCGTTTGGGGTGGCCTTTCTATATTCTGGCAGTTTGTGGAGTTCTCTTTATTGTGGAGTTTCCTCGCCGTGGGTGGGGTTGTACAGGTGGCTTGTCAAGGTTTCTTGGTTAGGGAATCTTGATTTGGTGTTCCGGTGGGTGGAGCTGGATTTCTTCTCTCTGGAGTGCAATGAAGTGTCATGTAATAAGTTATGAGATGTCAATGGTTTTGGAGTAACTTTGGGCAGCCTGAATATTAAAGCTCAGGGCTGTGTTCCTGTGTTGCTGGAGAATTTTCATGGTAAGTCTTGCTCTGGAACTTGTTGGCCCTTGGCTGGTGCTTGGTTTCAGTGTAGGTATGGAGGAGTTTGATGAGCTCCTGACGATTAATGTTTCCTGGAGTCAAGAGTTCTCTGGTGTTCTCAGGATTTGGACTCAAGCCTCCTGCTTCTGGTTTTCAGTCTTAATTTTACATTGGTCTCAAGACTTCTCCTTCTATACAGCACTGTTGATAAAACATCTAGGTTAAAGATGAAAAGTTTCTCCACAGTGAAGGACACCCAGAGAGGTTCACAGAGTTACACGGAGAAGCGAAGAGGGAGGAGGGAGATAGAGGTGACCCGAATGAGATGAGGTGGACTCAAAAGAGAAGAGAGAAAGCTAGCTAGTAATCACTTCCTTATGTATGCTCCACAGTCTGGACCACTCAGAGATATTCATGGAGTTATACAGAGAAGAGAAGAGGGAGGAAGGAGACAGAAGTGGCCAGAAGGATAAAAGGGGGAAATCAAAAGGAGAGAGACAGATCCAGCCAGTATTCAGCTCCCTAAGTGTTCTCCACCATCTGGAACACAGAGAGATTCACAGAGCTGGGTAGAGAAGTGAGGGGGGAGGGATGAGACAGAGGCGACCTGGTGGAGAAAAAGGAGAGTCTAAAGGGGGAGAGGGCAGTCAAACTAGTAATCTCACTCCCAAGTAAAAATGGGTACTGAAGATTGGGTTCTTAAGGGTACAAAATTGATAACAAATACCAAAAAGTAAAGATTAAAAATCTAGAGTAGAGGTTGGATTTTCAAAAATACAATATTAAAGAAAAGAAGAAGAAAAAAAAGTCACAAAAATTATTTAAAAAATATATATGAAGTTTGCTTTAAAAAATAGGGTCTTTTTTTTTTTTTGAAAAATAATAGTAGGTTATAAGTTCAGTTCAGTCACTCAGTCGTGTCCGACTCTTTGTGACCCCATGAATCGCAGCACACCAGGCCTCCCTGTTCATCTCCAACTCCCAGAGTTCACTCAGACTCATGTCCTTAAAGGAGTAATAGAGGACTTAAAAACTTAAAAAAAAAAAAAAAAAAAGAAAGATTGTAAAAATAGTAAAAATATATCTAGGACTTTCTCTGGTGTTGTTTTGGGCAGTGTGGGGTCAGTTCATTTTCAGATAGTTCCTTGGTCTGGCTTATATTTCTCAAGACCTATAGGCCTCTTCCTATGTAGTCGGTACTAACGACAGGGTTTTAATCTATTGCACCTGTCACTTCCAAGGCAGTTCCCTCTGTTTTAACTTGTTCTGTTTGCTAGTCTCTTCAGTGTCTGATTTCTGCCCTGACACAAGAGGGGCAGTTGTGGACACTTTTTTTAGGCTCACTTGTTCAGTCGCTCTGTAGGGAGGGAAGGATGCTGCAAACAAATAACAATGGCATATGCTCGAAGTGTCTCAGCCACACTGGGCCTGCCCCTGCTCACCGCGCTTGTGCCCTCCCTGCCCACGCAGCTCAGGCTCTAGGTTGCTCCGCCAGGAACAGTCTGAGGCAGGCCCTGGGCTCCATGCACCTCCTAGGTCTAAGCCGCTCAGGTTCAGGCACTCGGGTAGTCCTCAGAGGTGCAGACTCCATTGGGCCTGCGTTTTGTGCCCTTCCCAGGTCCGAGCAGCTCAGGTGATGAGGTTTTTGGTGAGCGTGGTTGCTGTGACTTATCACCTCCCCCATCCCTGCCACTCGGCTTTCTGGGTGTACAACCAGTGCACTTTCTCAGGCAGACATTGACTGTCCAGAACTCCAAGAAGTCTTAGTTAGCAAAGAAGCCTGCTTGCAGTTTGGTAGATAATGTCTCTCTGGGGCTGTAATTGCCCCCTTCTGGCTCTGGCTGCCTGTCACTGGAGGGGGATGGTCTGCAGCCGGCTAGTTCTGTTCAGTCCTTTGTTCTGTGCGTGGTCCTGGTGGTGTCTTAGGTTAGGGCTTTTCGTGTGGTAGCTATCCCACAGTCTGGTTTGCTAGCCCAAGTTAGTTCACTCAGATTGCCCTTGGGGCATTCAGGCCAGGTCCTTACTATAAGCAATGCAGCCCACGCCTCCCTGCCCAGCCCCTGCTTGCTAGTGGCACACTGCTTCTCCGCTGGGGGAGTTACCCTTGGGCTAGTAATCTGTGGGTTTTAATTATTTATTTACTTTTACTCCCTACAGACTCGGCAATGAGAGTGTTTCCTGATGTTCGGAAACTTCTCTTTTTAAGACTTCCTTCCTGGGATGGAGTTCAGTCCCTACCACTTTTGTCTCTTTTTTTGTCTTTTATATTTTTTTCTACCTCCTTTTGAAGACAATGGGCTGCTTTTCTGGCTGCCTGATGTCCTCTGCCGGCATTCAGAAGTTGTTTTGTGGAATTTACTCAGCGTTTAAATGTTCTTCTGATGAATTTGTAGGGGAAAAAGTGGTCTCCCCATCCTATTCCTCCTCCATCTTCTCTTTTTTAATGCCTGAGTAATATTCCATTGTGTTGTTGTTTAGTTGCTATGTCATATCTGTTTTGCGACCCCATGGACTGTAGCCTGCCAGGCTCCTCTGTCCATGGCATTTCCCAGGCAAGAATATTGGAGTGGGTTGCCATTTCCTTCTCCAGGGGATCTTCCTGACCCAGGGAACCCAGGGAACCCATGAATGGAACCCACATTTCCTGTACTGGCAGACAAATTCCTTAGCACTGAGCCACCTGGGAATCCTAATATTCTGTTAAACAGGATGGAATTAAGCTAAATGGGATGGAATTTGCTAAAATAAAATAAAATGAAGAACCCAAAACTAAAGATAGGACTGCCATGTGTATGTGTGCTTAGCAGTGGTCCCAACTCTTTGGGACACCATGGACTGTAGCCTGTCAGTCTCTCCTGTTTATGGAGATTCTCTAGGCAAGAATGCTGGAATTGGTTGCCATTCCCTCCTCCAGGGGATCTTCCCAACCCAGGGATTGAATCTGTGTCTCTTAAGTCTCCTGCTTTGGCAGGCGGGTTCTTTACCAGTAGCACCACCTGGGAAGCCCAGGCTACAGTTCATGGGTTGCAAAGAATCAGATATGACTTAGCAACTAAGCAGCAACGAAGCTACTGTACATGTTTCATTTTTCTAAGTCTAACAGTAACCAATGAAGTTACTGCTTTGTAGAAGAAAAAACCAAACCTTAGATAACTTGCCTAACATCTTAAGATTAGTGGAGGGTCTAGACAAGATTTTGGAGAAGATCTACTTGACTCCTTATAATAAAAAAATCACAAGAGCAAGCATCCTCCTTGTATCTATTACAGTGCCTTGTGTACAGTTTGCCACTGATCAGTGTTTATTCATTCAGTGAAGGGGACTTCCCTTCATTATGTTTTGACTTATCCCACAAATGCAAAATAAAGTGGAACATTGTGAAGCTTTGCAGAGATAATAAGCTCTGCATTAAGACCAAATTAAAATCCCATCATGTTTTCTCTTAGTCTGATCAGTTCAGTTCAGTTCAGTTCAGTTCAGTTCAGTTCTTTTCAGCCATGTCTGACTCTTTGTGACCCTATGCACCATGCCAGGCCTTCCTATCCATCACCAACTCCCAGAGTATACTCATACACCTGTCCATTGCATCAGTGATGCCATCCAACCATCTCATCCTCTGTAGTCCCCTTCTCCTCCAGTGTTCAATCTTTCCCAGCATCAGCGTCTTTTCTAATGAATCAGTTCTTCACATCAGGTAGCCAGAGTATTGGAGTCTCAGCTTCAGCATCAGGCCTTCCAATGAATATTCACTGATTTCCTTCAGGACTGCTGGTTTGATCTCCTTGCAGTCCAAGGGACTCTCAAGAGTCTTCTCCAACACCACAGTTCAAAAGCATCAATTCTTCAGCACTCAGCTTTCTTTATAGTCCAATTCTTACATCCATACATGACCACTGGCAAAGCCATAGCTTTGACTAGATGGGCCTTTGTTGGCAAAGTAAAGTCTCTGCTTTTTTTTTAAAAAAAAATTAATTTATTTATTTTAATTGGAGGCTAATTACTTTACAATATTGTAGTGGTTTTTCCATACATTGACATGAATAAGCCATGGGTGTACATATGTCTCCCATCCTGAATCCCTCCCACCTTCCTACCCATCCTATCCCTCAGGGTCATCCCAGTGCACCAGCCCTGAGCACCCTGTGTCATGCATCAAACCTGGACTGGCGATCTGTTTCACTTATGGTAATATACATGTTTCAATGCTATTCTCTCAAATCATCCCACCCTCGCCTTCTCCCACAGAGTCCAAAAGTCTCTTCTTTACATGTGTGTTTCTTTTGCTGTCTTGTATATAGGCTTATCATTACCATCTTTCTAAATTCCATATCTATGCGTTAATATACTGTATCAGTGTTTTCCTTTCTGACTTACTTCGCTCTGTATAATGTGCTCCAGTTTCATCAATCTCATTAGAATTGATTCAAATGCATTCTTTTTAATAGCTGAGTATTGTGTATGTGTACATCCATTGTGTACGTGTACCACAGCTTTCTTATCCATTCATCTGCCGATGGGCATCTAGGTTGCTTCCATGTCCTGGCTATTGTAAACAGTGCTGTTGTGAACATTGGGGTACGTGTATCTCTTTCAATTCTTATTTCCTCATTGTGTATGCCCCGCAGTGGGATTGCTGGGTCATGTGGCAGTTCTATTTCCAGTTTTTCAAGGAATCTCCACACTATTCTCCATAGTGGCTGTACTAGTTAGCATTAACATGTTGTCTAGATTGGTCATAAATTTTCTTCCAAGGAGCAAGCGTCTTTTAATGTCGTGGCTGCAGTCACTATCTGCAGTCATTCTGGAGCACCCCCCCAAAAAAAAAAATCTGTCACTGTTTTCACTGTTTCCCTACCTATTTGCCATAAAATGATGGGACCAGATGCCATGATCTCAGTTTTCTGAATGTTGAGCTTTAAGCCAACTTTTTCACTCTCCTCTTTCACTTTCATCAAGAGACTCTTTAGTTCCTCTTCTCTTTCTGCCATAAGGGTGGTGTCATCTGCATATCTGAGGTTATTGATATTTCTCCTGGCAATCCTGATTCCAGCTTGTGCTTCTTCCAGCCCAGCATTTCTCATGATGTACTCTGCATATAAGTTAAAGAAGCAGGGTGACAATATACAGCCTTGATGTACTCCTTTTCCTATTTGGAACCAGTCTGTTGTTCCATGTCCAGTTCTAACTGTTGCTACTTGACCTACATACAGATTTTTCAGGAGGTGGGTTAGGTGCTCTAGTATTCCCATCTCTTGAAGAATTTTCCACAGTTTGTTGTGATCCACACAGTCAAAGGCTTTGGCATAGTCAATAAAGCAGAAATAGATGTTTTTCTGGAACTGTCTCACTTTTTTGATGATCCAGCAGATGTTGGCAATTTTATCTCTGGTTCCTCTGCCTTTTCTAAATCCAGCTTGAACATCTGGAAGTTCACAGTTCATGTACTGTTGAAGCCTTGCTTGGAGAATTTAGAGTATTATTTTGCTAGCGTGTGAGATGAGTCCAATTGTGTGGTAATTTGAACATTCTTTGGCATTGCCTTTCTTTGGGATTGGAATGAAAACTGACATTTTCCAGTCCTGTGGACACTGCCGAGTTTTCCAAATTTGCTGGCATATTGAATGCAGCACTTTCACAGCATCATCTTTTAGGATTTGAAATAGCTCAATTGGAATTCCATCACCTCTACTAGCTTTGTTCCTAGTGATGCTTCCCAAAGCCTACTTGACTTCGCATTGCAGGATGTCTGGCTCTAGGTGAGTGATCACACCATCATGATTATCTGGATCATGAAGATATCTTTTGTATAGTTCTTCTGTGTATTCTTACCACTTCTTAATATCTTCTGCTTCTGTTAGGTCCATACCATTTCTGTCCTTTATGGTGCCCATGTTTGCATGAAAATTTCTCTTGGTATGTCTAATTTTCTTGAAGAGATCTCTAGACTTTCCCATTCTATTGTTTTCCTCTATTTCTTTCCACTGATCACTGAGGAATACTTTCTTATCTCTCCTTGCTATTTTTTGGAACTCTGCATTCAAATGGGTGTGCCTTTCCTTTTCTTCTTTTCATTTTGCTTCTCTTCTATTCAAAACTATTTTTAAGGCCTCTTCAGACAACCATTTTGCCTTTTTGCATTTAGTTTTCTTAGGGATGGTTCTGATTCCTGCCTTCTGTACAGTGTCACAAACCTCCATCCATAGTTCTTCAGGCACTCTGTATATCAGATCTAATCCCTTGAATCTATTTCTCACTTCCAGTGTATATAATCATAAGGGTTTGATTTAAGTCATACCTGAATGGTCTAGTGGTTTTCCCTACTTTCTTCAATGTAAGTCTGAATTTGGCAAGAAGGAGCTCATCATCTGAGCCATAGTCAGCTCCTAGTCTTGTTTTAGTCTGATTTAGTTGAGCCTAAAATGCTTTCTGACACAAAGCAGCACATGGCTTCATGTCTTTCATAGGACATATTTTTTTAGTTGTGCAATTTCTGCTAAACCTGCAGGTATACTTTTGTTGTTGAGATCATTTGAGAAGTATTGACTAATCTTCATATTCTCTAAGGCATCCATGTGAACATGAGGACCACCCTAAGCAATATGAGATATCTGGCTACATTCTGATAACTCTATTTTCCACTGTAACTAATTCCAAGTTACTCGCCAACAACTTCAGACATCAGCTGAACACTTGCTGGAGGGGAAAAGCAGTTTAGGGAGTAGAGATATATTTTAAAGTATATTGAAGAAGATTAGTTTTTGTAATTGGGAAATAAGAGGCATTGCTCTGGGGGGTATGGCTGTCCTGCAGAACTGGCTCAGAGCAAGGTTTTAAATGGCTCTCCTTTCTGTATCCATTCAATTCAAAGATTTCTGGGTAAATCTATGGAAGGAAATTCAAGCAGGAAAGAGGGTGGAGATGGAAAAGAAAGTTCATACTTCAGTCACCGTCTGTGGATAAGGAGGAATTTGAATATTAATATACAACCTTGAGAATTAAATTCCCTGTCCAGCAACCTTAAGAGCTGGCAGCTGGCAGGAGGCTGATAAGGAATGCTGGGTGGAGGGGTAGGTCCTGGGAGGAACGTGTTCCCAGGGAAGGCTCTCATCCCTGGCTGGCATCAGAAAGAATTACAAAGCATGATTCAGAATCTAATTTTTTCAGCTGATGATTGGCTCCCACAAGGCTCTGGCCTCACAATGTGTTCTATTAAGTAATGGGAATTGGGCTGTGCCCTTTTTCTCTGTTTCACGCCTCCCACCCCATTTTTCTTACAGGGCTTCTCATGTCTCCATCATGAACTTAGGTGTACTTGTTCCCATATGCATTCCAAAAGGCATTTTAAAATGTCTCTGCAATGCACGGATGTTAACACACACAGAAGGATGCCAACACGACGGTGTTTTTTTTTTTTTTTTTTTTAAATTTCAATTTTGGGGGCTGCATTGGGAATAATACTGTGGCTGTGCCAGGATGAGCAAAAGTCACGTGGGAACAGGGCCAGTTTAGATGAAACTCCCCCATCTCCTAACCCTGCTTTGGTGACTCTACATGAGACAGGCTTTTATCATGGGTAAAGAGAAAACTTCCATGCAAAAATATCGAATAAACATACTGTGTGAGAAATCATTTGGTTTATGTTAACTTCACAGAACAGGAAATGAATGGAAATTGACTCTGGAACTCGCTTTTTTTTTGCAACCAGATGATAGGTACCTGTCAAAACATCTGTTTACCTTTTACAATACGATTTACATCATCAATGATTAACCTAAATTTAAAGGTAGTAATTTGCACATCTATTAATACAAAAAGGTGGCATTATACATTCAGAGGACCTGCAATATGAGTTATTACTCTCTTACATAATCTAACAGGAATTAGTTTCTCAAAAAGTTGTGTAAAAGGACCATTTCCCCCTCCATTTAAGATTTGAAAATTTTGTTATTCTTCGTTGTTTCTAGAATATACAAAAATATAATTAGTGAGTGAGGGTGAAGTGTTCATTGGACAGAAAATGTTAAGCTCAATAAACATTTCTAGAATATTTTTTTCTTAAAGTTAAATCACAGGACCCATTCTTTCTCATTGAAATGATTACCATAAACCAAGATTGATAAATCCCCTCACAAAAAGTTCAACAGTCTTAGTTCTCTGCTGTCCTTTCTTATCTTCAACTTATGCCTGTTTCAGATTGAAAAAGCCAGCCATTTATTAAAGAAAAGGTCCTGGTTAAAGATACTAGAAGACCAGGACTCTATTTTTGTTCTGGCACAAACGAACCATAGCGATTTGACTAAGTCACTTTCTGGATCAATTTTCTTATTTGCAAGAATGAGGGAAATGGTTAGTTCAGAAGGCAAACACTCTTGGCTGGCAGGCAGCTTCCAGATGGGTTTCCCATGGCAAACACAGCTTTCTTTCTTTTTTTTTTTTTTTTTAAATCTATATTTGAATTTCTTTGGATAGATAGACATCACTACAGTTCACCATTCCCCACAGTACTCAGCACTCCTTATTACCCTGTCTGTATATATATGTATATCTGTGTATCCATTAGCTTTTGTCATGTAAAAGCCCCCAAAATCTGAGAGCTTAAAAGTGTAAGTGTTTGCTGAGCTCAGTAGTCTAGCGTCAGTCATTTAGTGGGCTCATTTGGGCAGTTAGTTCTGTTGGTATTGCCTGGGCTCACTTACTCATCTGTGGTCAACTGCCATTTAGCAAGGTGACTCTGTCTCTGACTGGCTGTCACCTAGGGCAGTAAATATTTCTGAGATAACTCATCATCCAGCAAACTAACTTGAGCTTTTTCCCATGGCAGCCTCTGAGTTTCAAGGCCACGAAAACGGAAGCTACAAGGCCTATTGTGGCCTAAACTTGGAACTCTCACATCACTTCTATTGTATTCTCATATCTAAAGCAAGTCACAGACCAACTTGGATCCAAAAAGTGGAGAAATAGGCTTCATCTCCCCAAGGAAGGGGCTGCAAAGTCATTTTGGTCATTTTTGCAATCAAGGCAACCTTCCCGTCAACGTTTAAACTTGCAAAATATGGGCTGCATAGCCCTGAATTTATTCCCAGACTAAAAACAAAGCAAATAATAACCCAAGCAAACAAACTACCTCTCTAGCAGGAACATATTCAATGCTCAACAAGATACTCAAATAAAAATCACTTTAGAGCAGTATTGGAAAGTACCTTACCCGTTGAACCACAAGTCTCCAGCTGGTTGGGGATTTCTGCCCTTGGTGACCAGACATTTATGCCACAAGCTGCTGGCAGCTTCTGAACTTGGGTTATGTGCTCGTCATAATAGGGAGTCGCAGTTCAATGGTGGTCAGCCTCAGGGATGGGAATTCTGACTGGAACAAGGAATGCCTCCAACTGTGTCCCTGCGTGTCCCTATAGCAAAACAATCTGAATCACTTTAGGGGATTGGAACTCAATTTCCAGACACCCTGCTTTGACTCTTTCCCAGAATAGACTTAGTTTGAAATGATGATTTAGGGAAATTTCCTTTAGAGTGGAGAGATGACTTGACTATATTTTAAGCACAGTGTGGAATGAAGGAAAGGCAGGCCATTTCTGAAATGAAAAGATAGTAAACTTTATAAAGCACATACTTGACCTGCCTCAGGCTCATTTGTAAGCTCTATGTGTGAAGGTAAAGTTAGAAATTTATAAAGATATATAAAGTTATAAATATTATATAAAGATATTATGATACATATTCATTAATTGCCCATGTCAGTTCAGTTCAGTTCAGTCACTTAGTCGTGTCTGACTCTTTGTGACCCCATGAATAGCAGCACGCAGGCCTCCCAGTACAATATCAACCCCTGGAGTTCACCCAAACCTGTGTCCATTGAGTCGGTGATGCCATCCAACCATCTCATCCTCTGTCGTCCCTTCTCCTCCTGCCCCACAATTCCTCCCAGCATCAGAGGCTTAACCAATGAGCCAACTCTTCGCATGAAGTGGCCAAAGTACTGGAGTTTCAGCTTTAGCATCATTCCTTCCAAAGAACACCCAGGACTAATCTCCTTTAGGATGGACTGGTTGGATCTACAAGGGACTCTCAAGAGTTTTCTCCAACACCACAGTTCAAAAGCATCAATTCTTCAGCACTCAGCTTTCTTCACAGTCCAACTCTCACATCCATACATGACCACTGGAAAAACCATAGCCTTGATTAGATGGACCTTTGTTGGCAAAGTAATGTCTCTGCTTTTTAATATGCTGTCTAGGTTGGTCAAAACTTTCCTTCCAAGGAGTAAGTGTCTTAATTTCACGACTGCAATCACCATCTGCAGTGATTTTGGAGCCCAAAAGAATAAAGTCTGACACTGTTTCCACTGTTTCCCCATCTATTTCCCGTGAAGTGATGGGACCAGATGCCACAATCTTTGTTTTCTGAGTGTTGAGCTTTAAGCCAACTTTTCACTCTCCTCTTTCACTTTCATCAAGAGACTCTTTAGTTCCTCTTCTCTTTCTGCCATAAGGGTGGTGTCATCTGCATATCTGAGGTTATTGATATTTCTCCCGACAATCTTGATTCCAGCTTGTGCTTCTTCCAGTCCAGCATTTCTCATGATGTACTCTGCATAGAAGTTAAATAAGCAGGGTGACAATATACAGCCTTGATGTACTCCTTTTCCTATTTGGAACCAGTCTGTTGTTCCATGTCCAGTTCTAACTGTTGCTTCCTGACCTGCATATAGGTTTCTCAAGAGGCAGGTCAGGTGGTCTGGTATTCCCATCTCTTTCAGAATTTTCCACAGTTTCTTGTGATACACACAGTCAAAGACTTTGGCATAGTCAATAAAGCAGAAATAGATGTTTTTCTGGAACTCAAGTGGTCAAACAGGAGGTGGCAAGAGTGAACGTTGATATTTTAGGAATCAGTGAACTAAAATGGACTGGAATGAGTTAATTTAACTCAGAAGACCATTATATCTACTATTGTGGTCAAGAACCCTCAGAAGAAAGGGAATAGCCCTCATAGTCAACAAAAGAGTCGAAAATGCAGTACTTGGGTACAGTCTCAAAAACAACAAATGATTTCTGTTCATTTCCAAGGTAAAACATTCAATATCACAATAATCCAAATCTATGCCAAATTACTAATGATGAAAAAGCTGAAGTTGAAAGGTTCCAAGAAGACCTACAAGAACTTCTAGAACTAACACTGAAAAAAAGATGTCCTTTTCATCATAAGGGACTAGAATGCAAACGTAGGAAATCAAGAGATACATGGAGTAAAAGGAAACTTTGGCCTTGGAGTACAGAATGAAGTAGGGAAAAGGCTAATAGAGTTTAGCCAAGGGAATGCACTGGTCATAGCAGACACCCACTTCCAACAGCACAAGAGACGACTCTACACATGGACATCACTGGATGGTTGATACTGGAATCAGATTGATTACATTATTTGCATTCAAAGATAGAGATGCTTTATATAGTCAGCACAAAAACAACACTGGGAGCTCACTGTGGCTCAGATCATGAACTCATTTCAAAATTCAGACTTGAATTGAAGAAAGTAGGGAAAACCACTAGGCCGTTCAGGTATGACCTAATCAAATCCCTTATGATTGTACAGAAAAGTGACAAATAGATTGAAGGGATTAGATCTGACAGATAGAATGGCTGAAGAACTATGGACGGAGGTTCATGACATTGTACAGGAGGCCATGATCAAAACTATCCCCAAGAAAAAGAAATGCAAAAAAGCCAAATAGTTGTCTGAGGAGGCCTTAAAAATAGCTATGAAAAGAAAAGAAGCAAAAGGCAATGGAGAAAAAGAAAGATATACTGTCTTAATGCAGAGTTCTAAAGAATACCAAGGAGAGATAAGAAAGTCTTCCTAAGTGATCAATACAAAGAAATAGAGGAAAGCAATAGAATGGGAAAGACTAGAGATCTTCTCAAGAAAATGAGAGATACCAAAGGAACATTTCATGCAAAGATGGGCACAATAAAGGACAGAAATTGTATGGCCTAGCAGAAGCAGAAATATTAAAAAGTGGCAAGAATACACAGAGACCTTAATGACCCAGATAATCTCAATGGTGTGATTGCTCACCTAGAGTCAGACATCTTGGAATGAGAAGTCAAGTGGGCCTTAGGAAGCATCACTACAAACAAAGTTACTGGGCGTGATGGCATTCCAGTTGAGCTATTTCAAATCCTAAAAGATGATGCTGTGAAAGTGCTGCACTCAATATGCCAGAAAATTTGGAAAACTCAGCAGTGGCCACAGAACTAGAAAAGGTCAGTTTTCATTCCAACCCCAAAGAAAGGTAATGCTGAAGAATGTTAAAACTGTCACACCCTATTGCACTCATCTCCCATGCTACCAAAGTAATGTTCAAAATTCCCCAAGTGAGACTTCAACAGTACGTGAATTGAGAACTTCCAGACGTTCAAGCTGGATTTAGAAAAGTCAAGAGAACCAGAGAACAAATTGCCAACATCAACTGGATCATAGAGAAAGCAGTAGAATTCCAGAAAAACCTCTACTTTTGCCTCATTGACTATGATAAAGCCTTTGACTGTGTGGATCACAACAGACTGGAAAATTTTTAAAGAGATGGGAATATTAGACCACCTTACCTTCCTTCTGAAAAACCTGTGTGCAGGTCAAGAAGCAACAATTTGAACTGGACATGGAACAATGGGCTGGTTCCAAATGGGAAAGGAATACTTTGAGATTGTATATTGTCACCCTGTTTATTTAATATATATGCAGAGTAAATCATGAGAAATGCTGGACTGGATGAAGCACAAGCTGGAATCAATATTGCTTGGAGAAATATCAATAACCTTAGATAGGCAGATGACAACACCCTTATGGTAGAAAGCAAAGAGGAACATAGGAGTCTCTTGATGAAAGTGAAAGAGGAAAGTGAAAATGTTGGCTTAAAACTCAACATTCAAAAAATGAAAATCGTGGCATCTGGTCCCATCACTTCATGGCAAATAGATGGGGGAACAATGGAAACAGTGACAGACTTTATTTTCTTGGTCTGCAAAATCGTTTTAAATGGTGACTTCAGTCATGAAATTCAAAGATGCTTGCTCTTTGAAGAAAAGCTATGACAAACCTAGATAGCATATTAAAAAGCTGAGACATTTCTTTACCAACAAAGGTCCCTATAGTCAAAGCTATGGTTTTTCCAGTAGTCAGTATGGACATGAGAGTTGGATCATATAAATGGCTGAGCACTGAAGAATTGATGCTTTTGAAGTGTGGTGTTGGAGAAGACTCTTGAGAGTCCCTTGGACTACAAGGAGATCCAACCAGTCCCTCTAAAGGAAATCAGTCCTGAATATTCATTGGAAGGACTGATGCTGAAGCTGAAACTCCAGTACTTTGGCCACCTGATGAGAAGAGCCAATTCATTAGAAAAAAACCCTGATGCTGGGAAAGGTTGAAGGAAGAAGGGGAACTAGATGACAGAGCACTAGATGGTTGGATGGCATCACCGACTCAGTGCACATGAGTTTGAGCAATCTCTGGGAGATGGTGAATATAGAGAAGTCTGGTGTGCTGCAGTCCATGGGAGTCACAAGGAGCTGGAGTTGACTGAATGACTGAACAGCAAAAGCAACAGAAATCTCCATTCAAAATTTTAATTTTTTATTATAATCAGCTCTTTGCAGTGATAAACTTAAGTGTGTATTTTCACAGCACCTGGTCCATGCATAATACATAGGAGTGACTCATTGGTTGTTTGATGAAAGTATGAAAGAATAAATGTTTCTCTCATCTTTAGTTGTACACTGAATGCTTCTCAATGTCCCATCTATTTTCTTCAGTTGGCAGAATTTTGCATGGTTTTGTTTCAACGCATAATTTAAATTTTCAATTTATATTTGTCTCAGGGCAACATATGGATACAGACAAAAGTACTTTTAAAATGGCCAATGAAGAAAAATACCTGTTCCACACTCCTTATTTTCCCATTTTCATCTCTTTTGACTTTTCCTTCTACTTTTAAGGTATGTATTTCTAAATAATATGCTTCCCCTGAAATGTGTTTATTGATTGTAGATATTATCTATTGATTTGCAGTTATACTTGGTAGGTTAATGGCTAGCTATGTCCAGTACAGAAGACCATAACTGAAAGTCAAGCAACAGAGTTTTGTCTACACAGAGCCAGTTGACTCTCAAAGAGATTGAGCCGATTGAGCCTGTGTCTTGCCTTGTGTTGGCTCCTGGCTCTCTAACACTCAAAAAACTGATTTCTTAGCTTAACTGATATGACCATTGGCTTAAGTATTGGGGCCATCTGTAGAGTCCACTGTAATGCATGCTTCTCTACCAAGCTTTCAGTTGATGCCTGGGTTCAAACATTAGTTTAAGATTAATTTCTTATATTAGCACTTATTAAATGCAATAATATTGCATTAAAGTTTTGGCAAACACTATATATATCTCATCCATGCATCTGTGTATTTCATCCATGTGCCTCCAAGCATTCACTTGTACAACTTTTGGAAAATGCCAGTGCCATTTCCTTTTTGCAAACACATGTGAATACAAATTATGCAGAAATAACATCTGTAAAGCACAATTTTTCCTTTGAAACTTCTCAAGAAAGTATTATATATGATAATAGCCATATCAATGTTAAGCAAAATTAAACATGAATTTCAGAACAAATCAGTACATTTCTAAGAAAAGACTTGTGAAGGTTAGTTTCTATTTTTTGTTCTCCAAATACAACTTCATAACTCAAGGGAGATGGTGTCAAACATAAGCTGTGTTTGTCCTAGACATGTTCATTTAGTCAGAAGAGGTCAATCAAAGGCTAAGATATGTCTTGAAGCTTTTCTTCTTATATCTTGGCTGAGAATGTACAACAAGGATAGAGATAAGGTAAAGAAAGCAAAAGCAAGTGTGGTCTAATCCTAGATGGTCTATGTTTAGGAAGAATGTTTTAATTGTTAAAATGCAGGGCAAGGTAATGCTTCCTATCACTGTGTGGTCAGATTATTAACAGTGGTGCTGTCATCAGCACATCATTATTGTGTCTGAGCTGTGTGTGTGCAAGCCTGTTAGTGACTCAGACTGATATCATCAGTGTAGGCCAGGGGGGATACTGGTAAAGACAAAGACTGCATCCAGGAGAGGAAGAGCCAAAGAAAGTTAGCTTTTGAGTCAACATTAATGCCTACAGTCTCTCAGCCGGGGAAAGCCCAGAGTGTCTCCATGGCCAAACCCAAGCAAAAAGAATTTTTATGAGGGTAAAATCTTCATTAAATAAATCAGCTTCTATGCAAATTTTAAATGAAGGGAAACAAATTTAGTGAAATAAAATCGTATTGCATTGTCCAACATGCTTTCAGAAGTCAATCTTTGGGTGAAGTAACTTCTAGGTTTCTTCACTAGATATGGTTTCAGAGTGTGATTTTTTCATCCAGTATGTTTTTATCTATTACTATTATCTATTATTTTCTTTGTGGAGTTTTGAACAGGATAAAGACAGACATTACTCAGAATGAGGACAGAAGCTGTCTGCTTTCCAGTAACAAGGCTTTGTTTTAAATGTCTGTTTTGCTGCAAATCTTGTTGTATTGTTTTGTTTTATTTGTGTGTGTAAGTGTGCATGTAAATTTATAATAAAGAAATCTTAGGATTCTTATCAGTAGATGATATGAACTAACAAATCTATACAGAAATTCAGATTCCTCAAAGCTTGAACATACCTTTCCAAAGAATAAATTATAAGCAATAGAGTTGCTTCTTTGTTGTCTGAAACAGCCATGGAAAGTGCTTTTTTTCAGAACTGGAGCATTTAAGCAACCTCAAATCATTGTTTTTCATTAAAAAAATCACATTTTATAAACAAAACATTTGTTACATGTATATAAGTTGATTACATACATCAAAGAGCTCATGACTAGCTATTTTACCATTATTATTTTTGTAATACATATTTAAATAAGATGTTGTTCAGTCGCTAAGTTGTGTCTGATTCTTTGTGACTCCATGGAATGTAGCATGCCAGGCTCCTCTGTCCACTCTCTTCTGAAATTTGCTCAAATTCACGTCTGTTGAGTCAGTGATGCTAACTGTCTCATCCTCTGCTTCTCCCTTCTCCTTTTGCCTTCAGTCTTTCCCAGTATCAGTCTTTTCCAATGAGTCTGCTGTTCACATCAGGAGACCACATTATTGGAGCTTCAATATCAGTCCTTCCAATGAATATTTAGGGCTGATTTCCTTTAGGATTGACTGGGCTGATCTCCTTGCAAAGCTGTGATATATGAAAGGGTTATATATGATGACAATCCTGCATTTAGCCAGAAAAAATTAATTTAGTGAACCTTATATATTACTTCCCACATGCTTAAATGGAAAATAAAGAAAATACTCTTTCAAAATAAGAGACAACTCATCTTTCTTGCACCTGGAGTCTGATATGAATCAAAGAAAAATGTTAATTTGACTTATATGTGAACAGTTCCTCTGTATTAAATGACTTATCTCTATATCTTTTCAGTACTATCTCTATGTCAAATAATATAATCTACCCTAATTTTTTTATCTATGTATAGTTTTAAAAATTTATTTTAATACCCAGCAAGATATAACTCTAAGTGCTGAATTATAAATCAAGAGACCAGAAGTTACTGTGGAGAATGGTATGGAGGTTTCTAAAAAACTAAAAATAGAGTTACCATATGATTCAGCAATCCCACTGTGGGCATATATTCAGAAAAGAAGGAAATTCTAATTAGGAAGATGCAGTCACCCCAAAACTCATAGCAGCATTATTTATAATAGCCAAGACAAGGAAGCAACCTAAGTGTCTATCAAAAGATGAATGGATAAAGATTATACACACACACACACACACATACATACATAACATGGAATATTCAGTTCAGTTCAGTTCAGTCACTTAGTCATGCCTGACTCTTTGCGACCCCATGAATCGAAGCACGCCAGGCCTCCCTGTCCATCACCAACTCCCAGAGTTCACTCAGACTCACGTCCATCGAGTCAGTGATGCCATCCAGCCATCTCATCCTCTGCCTCCCCTTCTCCTCCTGCCCCCAATCCCTCCCAGCAGCAGAGTCTTTTCCAATAAGTCAACTTTTCGCATGAGGTGGCCAAAGTACTGGAGTTTCAACTTTAGCATCATTCCTTCCAAAGAAATCCCAGGGCTGATCTCCTTCAGAATGGACTGGTTGGATCTCCTTGCAGTCCAAGGGACTCTCAAGAGTCTTCTCCAACACCACAGTTCAAAAGCATCAATTCTTCGGTGCTCTGCCTTCTTCACAGTCCAACTCTCACATCCATACATGACCACTGGAAAAACCATAGCCTTGACTAGACGGACCTTAGTCAGCAAAGTAATGTCTCTGCTTTTGAATATGCTATCTAGGTTGGTCATAACTTTTCTTCCAAGGAGTGTGTCTTTTAATTTCATGGCTGCAGTCACCATCTGCAGTGATTTTGGAGCCCAAAAAGTTAAAGTCTGACACTGTTTTCCCATATATTCCCCATGAAGTGATGGGACTGGATGCCATGATCTTCGTTTTCTGAATGTTGAGCTTTAAGCCAACTTTTTCTCTCTCCTCTTTCACTTTCATCAAGAGGCTTTTTAGTTCCTCTTCACTTTCTGCCATAAGGGTGGTGTCATCTGCATATCTGGAGGTTACTGATATTTTTCCCAGCAATCTTGATTCCAGCTTGTGTTTCTTCCAGTCCAGCATTTCTCATGATGTACTCTGCATAGAAGTTAAATAAGCAGGGTGACAATATACAGCCTTGACGTACTCCTTTTCCTATTTGGAGCCAGTTTGTTGTTCCATGTCCAGTTCTAACTGTTGCTTCCTGACCTGCATACAGATTTCTCAAGAAGCAGGTCAGGTGGTCTGGTATTCCCATCTCTCAGAATTTTCCACAGTTTATTGTGATCCTGACAGTCAAAGGCTTTGGCATAGTCAATAAAGCAGAAATAGATGTTTTTCTGGAACTGTCTTGCTTTTTCCATGATCCAGAGGATGTTGGCAATTTGATCTCTGGTTCCTCTGCTTTTTCTCAAATCAGCCCCGAAGGGCGGCAGCCAAGAGGATTTATCCCACGTCCGAGGTCAGGGGCAGCGGCCGAGAGTGCCAGGCTGTGATGGTGCAGGAACGGCTGAGAGGAGCTACCCAACCTCCGAGGTCAGGGGCAGCGGCCAGGAGGAGCCACCCCACACCTGAAGCCAGGGGCAGCGGCCGGGAGGAACAACCCCACGTCCAAGGAGTGGTGGCTGCGCAGGCGCAGGAGGGCCTAGAGGAGCCATCCCACACTGAAGGTCAGGAAGGGCGGCGGTGAGGAGATACACCTCATCCAAGGTAACGAGCAGTGGCTGTGCTTTGCTGGAGTAGCTGTGAAGAGATATCTCATGCCCACGGTAAGAGAAACCCAAATAAGATGGTAGGTGTTACAAGAGGGCATCAGAGGGCAGACATACTGAAACCATACTCACAGAAAACTAGTCAGTCTAATCACACTAGGACCACAGCCTTTTCTAACTAACTCAATGAAATGGAATATTACTCATTCATAAAAAGAATCAGTCCAGTTCAGTTCAGTCACTCAGTCTTGTCCAACTCTTTGTGACCCCATGGACTGCAGCATGCCAGGCCTCCCTGTCCATCACCAACACTTAGAATTTACTCAGACTCATGTCCATAGAGTTGGTGATGCCATCCAACAATTTCTTCTTCTGTTGTCCCCTTCTCCTCCCACCTTCAATCTTTCCAAGCATCAGGGTCTTTTCAAATGAATCAGTTCTTTGCATCAGGTGGCCAAAGTATTGGAGTTTCAGCTGAATATTCAAATATTTTAATATTCAAATGAATATTCAGGACTGATTTCCTTTAGGATGGACTGGTTGGATCTCCTTGCAGTCCAAGGGACTCTTAAGAGTCTTCCCCAATACCACAGTTCAAAAGCATCAATTCTTCAGTACTCAGCTTTCTTTATAGTCCAACTCTCACATCCATACATGATGACTGGAAAAACCATAGCCTTGCCTAGATGGACTAGTTGGCAAAGTAATGACTCTGCTATTTAATAGGCTGTCTAGGTTGGTCATAGCTTTTTTTTTCCAAGGAGCAAGCGTCTTTTAATTTCATGGCTGCAGTCACCATCTTCAGTCATTTTGGAGCCCAAGAAAATAAAATCTGTCACTGTTTCCATTGTTTCCCCATCTATTTGCCATGAAGTGATGGGACCAGATGCCATGATCTTAGTTTTTTGAATGTTGAGTTTTAAGCCAACATTTTCACTCTCCTCTCACTTTCATCAAGAGGCTCTTTAGTTCTTCACTTTCTGCCATAAGAGTGGTGTCATGCATGTCTGAGGTTATTGATATTTCTCCTGATAATCTTGATTCCAGCTTGTGCTTCTTCCAGCCCAGCATTTCTCATGATGTACTCTGCATATAAGTTAAATAAGTAGGGTGACAATATACAGACTTGACGTATTCCTTTCTCAATTTGCAACCAGTCTGTTGTTCCATGTCCAGTTCTAACTGTTGCTTCTTGGCCTGCATACAGATTTCTCAGGAGGCAGATCAGGTAGTCTGATATTCCCATCTCTTAGAATTTTCCAGTTTGTTATGATCCACACACTCAAAGTCTTTTGCAGTCAATAAAGCAGAAGTATAAGTTTTTCTGGAACTCTTTTTCTTTTTCAATGATCCAATGGATGTTGGCAATTTGATCTCTGTTTCCTCTGCCTTTTCTAAATCCATCTTGAACATCTGGAAGTTCATGGTTCATGTACTCTTGAAGCCTGGCTTGGAGATTTTTGAGCATTACTTTGCTAGCGTGTGAGATGAGTGCATTTGTGTGGTAGTCTGAGCATTCCTTGGCAATGTTTCTTTGGGATGACAATGAAAACTGACCTTTTTCAGTCCTGTGGCCACTACTGAGTTTTCCAAATTTGCTGGCATACTGACTGCAGCACTTTCACAGCATCTTCTTTTAGGATTTGAAGTAGCTCAACTGGAATTCCATCACTTCCACTAGCTTTGTTTGTAGTAATGTTTCCTAAGGCCCACTTGACTTTACATTCCAGGATGTCTGTCTGTAGGTAATTACACCATCTTGATTATCTGGGTAATGAAGATCTTTTTGTATAACTCATCTGTGTATTCTTGCCACCTCTTCTTAATATCTTCTGCTTCTGTTAGGTCAATACCATTTCTTTCCTTTATGGTGCCCATCTTTGCATGAAAATTTCCCTTGGTATGTATAATTTTCTTGAAGAGATTGCTAGACTTTCCCATTCTATTGTTTTCCTCTATTTCTTTGCACTGATCACTGAGGAAGGCTTTCTTATCTCTCCTTGCTCTTCTTTGGAACTCTGCATTCAAATGGGTATATCTGTCCTTTTCCCCTTTGCCTTTTGCTTCTCTTCTTTTCATAGCTGTTTGTAAGGCCTCCTCAGACAGCCATTTTGCCTTTTTGCATTTCTTTTACTTGGATGGTCTTCATCATTGCCTCCTGTACAATGTCACTAACCCCTATCCATAGTTCTTCAGGCACTCTGTCTATCAGATCTAATCCCTTGAATCTATCTGTCACTTTCACTATATAATCATAAGGGATTTGATTTAGGTTGTGCCTGAATGGCCTAATGGTTTTCCCTACTTTCTTCAATTTAAATCTGAATTTGTCAATAAGGAGTTCATAACCTGAGCCACAGTCAGCTCCCAGTCTTGTTTTTGCTGACTGTATAGAGCTTGACCATCTTTTGGCTGCAAAAAATATAATCAATCTGATTTTGGTATTGACCATCTGGTGATGTCCATGTGTAGGAGGAGGGTGTTTGCTATGACCAGTGTGTTCTCTTGGCAAAACTCTATTAGCCTTTTCCCTGCTTCATTCTGTACTCCAAGGGCAAATTAGCCTATTACTACAGGTATTTCTTGACTTCCTACTTTTGCATTCCAGTCCCCTATAATAAAAAGGACATCTTTTTTTGGGTATTAGTTCTAGAAGGTTCTTGTTGGTCATCATTGAACCATTCAGCTTCAGCTTCTTCAGTATTACTGGTCAGGACATAGACTTGGATTACTGTGATATTGAATGGTTTGCCTTGGAAATGAGTGGAGATCATTCTGTCATTTTTGAGATTGCATCCAATTACTGCATTTTGGACTCTTCTGTTGACTATGATGGATGCTTCATTTTTCGTAAGGGATTCTTGCCCACAGTAGTAGATATAATGGTCATCTGAGTTAAATTCCAGTCCATTTTAGTTTCCTGATTCCTAAAATGTCCATGTTCAATCTTGCCATCTACTGTTTGAGTACTTCCAATTTGACTTGATTCATGTACTTAACATTCCAGGTTCCTATGCAATATTGCTCTTTACAACATGAGACAAAAAGAATGAAATCATGCAATTTGCAGCAACATAAATGGAACTAGAGATTGTCATACTAAGTGAAATGTCAGACAAAGACAAATGATATCACTTGTGAAATCTAAAAAAAAAAAAAAAGATACAAATGAAGTTATGTACTAAACTGAAATATACTCACAGAGATAGAAAACCATTTTATGGTTACCAAAGGGGAAGGGTGGGGAGGGATAAGTCAGGAGTTTCGGATTAAATATAAAATAGATAAACAACAAAGACCTATTGTATGGTACAAGAAAGTATATTGGAAAAAACCTGAAATTGAATATATATATACACACATGTATAAGTGAATCACTTTGGCTACACCTGAAACTAACACAAAACTGTAAAACAACTATACTTCAATTAAAAAGAAGTCAGGAGATGAATGAATAAGAAAGTTGTGGTACATATACACAGTGGAATATTACTCAGCTATAAAAAGGAACACATTTGTGTCAGTTCTAATGAGGTGAATGCAACTGTAGCCTATTATACAGAGTGAAGTAAATCAGAAATATAAACACTGATACTGTATATTAATGCATATGTATGGAATTTAGAAAGATCTAAAAGAATTTAGATGATCTTATATGCAGGGCGACAAAAGAGACACCGATGTAGAGAACAGATGTTTGGACTTTGGGAGAAGGCGAGGGTGGGATTATTTGAGAGCAAAGCATTGAAACATGTATATTACCATATGTGAAATAGATGACTAGTGAAAGTTCAATGCATTAAGCAGGGCACCCAAAGCCAGTTCTCTGAGACAACCCAGAGGGATGAGATGGGGAGGGAGGTAGGAGGGGCTTCAGGATATGGGGGACACATGTGCACCCATGGCTGATTCATGTCAGTGTATGGCAAAAATCCATCACAATATTGTAAAGTAATTATCCTCCAATTTAAATAAATTAATTAAAAAATCAAATCACATCAAGCCAGAAAGGGTAAGACATTTTAAAAAGTCACAATATAGTGTTGGTTATTTAAAAAATTATCAAGAGACCAGTACTGGGGCTGGCCCCTAAACCCCAGAGATTTGCTCTGTGGGAATCTATTGGGGGCTGGATATAATGGTGCCCAAGCCTCCCCTTGGCTTCTGAATTAAGTAAAAGCCTTTGGTCAGAGTTGGTGTTCATTTTATCTTGGCCATGATAAGTTTGCCCTGGTGTTACCTCAGAACAGTACTATGTAAGGAAAGACACTACACAACATTCCCTTTCCCCAGTCAAACTGTTTTCAAGCTCCCTTGGAGCTGGGAATGAGGAGCTCACCCCACAGGGGCATATGTTTTCTATTTTGAAAACAGATCTGGGGAGGCCATTCTAATTGGGATTGTGCACCTTTCTTTGAACTTGATGGCTCAGTAAACAAAACAATACCTCCAAACTATTCCAAACACCAGCATGAGCTGCTACCCTTGATAAGTTAGTGTGTGAATCTCTCTTTCCTCTTTGCTTTTATTGGAAGTGACATATAGTATTTCTGCATCAAATTAAATCTGGCCCACATGGAGCTCTTTTATACAGAAAATGCGAGAACACGGGTTGTTGGCAGATGTAAGGTAAATATAGAACCTCTGATGGTGTTTGGGTGCTATGAAGCTTATTCCCTACCACAGACCAGCAGTGACTACATAGTTCACAAGTGGTGAGGCTGTAATAAAGTTGTGCAATTCTTCCAAAAGTTGTGGTTTTAAAAGTTATACTAATCACCCTCCTGCCAATTTTATTCATGTCTACATATCTATCTAACTGTGCTAACTTGTATGGACTGTTTTGGTCCTTTCCATTCCTTTTCTTGGTTACCATGGAAAGGATTTGCTCATTACTTCGGGTGGAGGAAGAAACAATGGCAGCCAATCTTGAGTCTGAAATGCATTCTTGGGTCTGGTAAAAGTGGGGTTTGAAAGAATTATGAACTCAATTGAGTATTCAGTAGTTTAAATGAAACTTTACTAAACTGAATCTCCTGAACTGTCAGAACATGAACTGAAGACAAGTTAGTTCTTTATGGGACAGCAGACTTATTACTTTTGGCAGTGAAAATATGACTAGCTGTATTTTGTTCAAAACATAGTAAACAATGTTATGATAGTATAAGTTGAAGCATATTACTTGATTTTGGATATAAAGCTTTTGAGTACATATTGGCTGACTTCAAGACTTCTTAGCTTACATTCCCAACTTAGACTGGTGTGTGATATTTAATCAACAGGAAATTAATGAGGGCCTACTATGTGCTAGGTACTTTGCAGATGTTAGATATATAAATAAAGCTCAAAATTGACTGGAATTCTGGGAGTCATGTAGTTTAGATATTATTTACTTTCTTTTGGTTTCTATATAACAGTTAACCTCTGAGGTTATCTGTGAAAGCCATTCTGATGACTTCATTATTGTATTCAGAGAGAATTCTTGGCATACATAGGTCCAGCCCATATCTTGAAAATCAAGTGTGGTCCCCTGAAAGGTTCTAGAAACCCAGTATTGATATTTGCTAATGAATCTAGCATTCAATTCTTTTCATGAATCTTAAGACCCATGGTCTAAAAGTCTTTTCACCTATGATTAAAGAAGAGGCAATTAAAGAAAATTTTTAAATGGTTACTTTTTAGGTTTATTTTGGGCTGTGCTGGGTCTTTGTGCTGTGCAAGCTTCCCTCTAGTTGCGGCAAGAGGGGCCTACTCTCTAGTTCTGGTGCATGAGCTTTTCATTGCAGTGGCTTCTTTTGTTTCAAAGCATGGGCTGGGTTCTAGGGCTTCAGAGGTTGTGACACGCGGGCTCAGTAGTTGCAACTTGTGACTTTAGTGCACAGGATCAATAGTTGTGGTGTGTGGGCTTAGTTGCCCTGCAGCATGTGACATTTTCTTGGATCAGGGATCAAACCCATGTTCCCTGCATTGGCAGACATATTCTTTACCACTAAGCCTCCAGGGAAGCCCCAAGAAGAGGCGATTTTGAGGAAAACAGCAAAAAGTTAGGTTGAGGTGGAATGGGATTGAGAGTTTACTGTCCGTAGAAGGTTTTTGGATCCTGTTGGTAGGTGATCAGGAGACCAGGATCTCCAGGCTTTATGGGAAGCTAGGTCAAAATTCTTAAAACCTAAATAATTCATTTATAAACATGTTTTCTATTTTTTCATTCATTCATTTTAATGTTGTGTACCTCTGCTTATATATTCACTTCCTGTCAATTTTAAAATTGCTAGCATGAAATTATTTATACCCTTATTATTTATTAATATCTTAGGATCTTTAGTGAAGTTTCCTTTACTGACATTATTTGTTATTAATTTGATTATTTGCCTTTTTTCTCCTTCCTTTCCTCTGTCTCTTTCTGGTTCTTTTTTTTCCCTCTCTCTATTTCCCCCCATCAGTCTCTTCAGTTCAGTTCAGTTCAGTTGCTCAGTCATGTCTGACTCTTTGCAACCCCATGAACTGCAGCACACCAGGCCTCCCTGTCCATCACCAACTCCCAGAGTCCACCCAAATCCATTTCCATAGAGTTGGTGATGCCATCCAACCATCTCATGCTCTGTCATCCCCTTCTCCTCCTGCCCTCAATCTTTACTAGCATCAGGGTCTTTTCAAATGAGTCAGTTATTCGCATTAGATGGCCAAAGTACTGGAGTTTCAGCTTCAACATCAGTCCTTCCAATGAACACCCAGGACTGATCTCCTTTAGGATGGACTGGTTGGATCTCCTGGCAGTCCAAGGGACTCTCAAGAGTCTTCTCCAACACCACACTTCAAAAGCATCAATTCTTCAATGCTCAGCTTTCTTTATAGTGCAACTCTCACATCCATACACATCCAGTGGAAAAACCATAGCCTTGACTAGACGGACCTTTGTTGACAAACTAATGTCTCTGCTTTTTAATATGCTGTCTAGGTTGGTCATAACTTTCCTTCCAAGGAGTAAGTGTCTTTTAATTTCGTGTCTGCAATCACCATCTGCAGTGATTTTGGAGCCCCCCAAAATAAAGTCAGCCATTGTTTCCCCATCTACTGGCCATGAAGTGATGAGACCAGATGCCATGATATTGGTTTTCTGAATGTTGAGCTTTAGGCCAACCTTTTCACTCTCCTCTTTCACTTTCATCGAGAGGCTTTTTAGTTCCTCTTCACTTTCTGCCATAAGGGTGGTGTCATCTGCATATCTGAGGTTATTGATATTTCTCCCGGCAATCTTGATTCCAGCTTGTGCTTCCTCCAGCCCAGCGTTTCTCATGATGTACTCTGCATATAAGTTAAATAAGCCGTCTCTTCAGGGGGCTACTTTAAATAGTCACCGTTTAGCTTTGTGTTTCCATTGTTTCATTAATTTTTCATGCTTATTATTTCTTTTTTCTATTTTCTTTATATTAACTATGCTGTTCTTTTTCTAAATTCTTGATATGGATACTTCAAGATTATTGACTTCTAATCATTCTTCTTTTCTAATATGTACACTTAAGGCTGTAAATTTTCCTTTAAACACAATTTTAGTT